>JACBWW010000141.1:15712-158603 GCA_020086605.1 Lanius collurio
ATCTGTATCTTCATTTCTGTGTACATAGAAATAGGTTAATGATATACTGTACCCCAAATATTGTTATATCTTACTGATAATCAGATCCTTGATTCATTTAAAGTATAGTTTAGCTTAGTTTGTAGAAATTAATGAAGTTTAAGATAAAACCTCTGTGTTCTAGGTGATAAATGCATTTTCACTCATCATTTTATAATGGTAGAACTTAGAGGTGGAGCATCTTGACTAAACAAAGGTATGAAAAAATACTAAACTTTCATCTGTGAAATGAAGGAAGGTAGAAGACACAAATCAGTGTGTTCTATACAAAAAGAGAAGGAGCACTTTTTATACAGAAGTCTTTAGATGTCTGTAGTTATTTATGCAATCAATGCTGGAGCTTTATTACACATAAATCTGTATATCTGTATTTCTATTGATTTCTGGTAAGGGAATGTTTTTGACTTTACTAAAAATGTAAAAAGCTCACCAAATTGCACAGAGTTGTTCTCCATTATCTTAACTCTTCTTTTGCTGGATTTAAGAAGTGAAATATTTTCTTTTCCTACAGGATTGCCAAGTATTTTTCATGAAAGCATTTTCACAATGGCATTTGCATTGTTTTCTGTTTCCTACCTTTTATTTTGCCTTATAGTGCTATTTTAGATGCTGCCTTCATTTTTTTTTTTCAGCATGCTGAAGGACAATTACAAATAAGAAGTAGCCTTATTTAAGTGGATTTAAAAAGAAAAAAAAAGAATTTATTTCTCTACAAAAACAGCCTAAATTATCCATAGAGTCCTAAGTCATGTTTTCTAGATTGCTTCAGCTGGTAGGGTATTCTTACCTTGATTATTTAAAATTGTCACAAACCAGTGCAAACATTACATTACAGAAAAATATTTTAGTGGGAGAGGAAAAAATAATTGCTGCATGCATTGTACATCTGTGTATTGAATCATAATTTGCTCTAGTAATTAGTTTTCAAAATAGATTCAGTAAGATGGATAAACTAACAAAGTAAGAAAATTTGTTCTGCCAACCCTCACATGATTTTAATTTACAATATGCTATTGGGAGGAATATTTGGTGAGAGGCTATTTCTGAAGCATAATTCAGCAGGACACGTGACAGAGAGAAAAAAGGAAATTTTATCCTTTAAAATTGACAAACTGCATGTGGAAGGTTGTCTTATTTTCTTTCACTTAGTATAAACAATCTAGAGATTTTCTTTCTGTCTTAGTGGGGTGAAAGAAGCATCTCTCACTAAATTTACATGGCAGAGATTATAAATCTCTTTCTTGTTTAACCTTCACCAAAGTTCAGAGTCATGGAGGTGAAACGTTCTGTGCCTAAGGTCTCATGGAGGCTGTTCCCAACATTAGTTGCTAATGAGTCAAAAGGATGCCATCAAATGCATTTGCTTGTGCTTTCACATCATCACAGTAAATGTCTTTGTCACAGTCCTTGCTTTTGTGTCTTCTTAATATGCAAATTTTGGCATGAGAATTCATCAGCTCTACTCTGAAGTGTGCTAAACTCTTAACATTTACAAAGATATTTTTCTCTTTTTCAGGAAAGAGTTAGTTGAGAACTACTTCTTGTAAATCAGCGTGATTCCAGTGGTTCAATAATTAAAACAAAGCAAAGTTACTTCCCTACCTTAATTATTTATACTTTATTATCCATTATAGTTATGAATATTGTGGAATTAATGATGCTTTTCTAATTTATATCAGCATGGGCATGATGTACTTTCCAATATATGTAACCTAATTGGTAAAGAGTGAATTTTGCTCCCTTTAAGCACAGGTAGACTTCTTCCATTGCAATTCATTAAAATACATGGGGTGGCTCCTGGTTTTTTGTGTAGGACCTCATTTACCAGGCATCATTAACAGGAAGCCCCATGTGTGTGGTTTAACTCAAAAAGGGGAGCTTATTCTCCACCCAAAATAATTCCAACCTTCTGCTTGCTTGAGGGAGAGCGAGCATGTGTGTGTGCAGGTGAGGAGACGTGAGAGAAGAGGTGAAAGAGAGAGGGCTGCAATTAATTTGAACACAGCTGTTATGGGAAATGCAGCGACTCATTTTTCTTCTACAAGCAAAAAGTTGGAGGCGAATTACCCAAAAAAAACCCCCAGTAATAACTATGAAGTCTGCTAAACCAAATGCACGCCTCTGACCTTCTTGGTGCCTCTGTATTGCAATAAATATTTTATGGCTGTGATTTCCACAGGCCTTCAGTTGGACTCTGTAGGGACTGAACTGAATTACAGATACAATGATGAAGAGTCTGGATGCCTTTTCACATGTCCCTGACCTATGTATGAGATATTTCACTTTGCTCCCCCTGCACAGAATCAGGCTCCATATATTATGGTCATTTAGCCATTGTAAACCCCTGCTCTATATCTCATGGACTGAGAGGAAATAAAACAGCAGTTTGGGAAAGAGGTTGGGTCAGAAGAGAAAAGTTCTATTAGGTAGCATGAATCCACTCACTTCTGTAGGATAATTATAAGTATTTTCCATGTAGGACAATTTCTTTGCAGATACACTTAAACATTTAATTAATTAAACAGTAAATTAATACACTTATCTCCTACTATTAATTAGTAAAATTAAGAGTATGGACGGAACAGAAGAAAAAGAGGGAAATAATGGACTGAAGAACAGTTTTGTGAGGAAGGATGGTTTAATGGAGACAGGAATCTTGTTCCACTTCTGCTCTGCTATCGAGACTCCAGATAACTACTGAATTACCCCATTTAAGGTGGGTGTAGTAATCTTAATGTTCCAGGTATTTGGATTATAAATGTTTTAGGGCACATTTTTCTTGGACAAATGACTGTAAAACCTAAGACAATTTCAACCTCTTTTGGGACCCCAACAAGAAACCCACAATGATTTTTTGCATTTCCCTCTTCTCTAAATATTGGGGGACCTTGCAGAGACATTGTTTCAAAATTTCTATGGCCAGTATGAGAGGGAGGAATCAGGTAAATTTATAAATTTTCTTGTTTAAAAGAAAAAAGGGAAACAATTCATCAGTTGCCTTTTACTCCTCCTTTGTTGTGGTGTCAATACGGAACAGGCCAGTCAAAGAGGCTGGATGTGCCCTTGCTTTCTGTCAGCTCTCTGGGCCAGGTTGAAGTTGATTATTTCCATTTTCACTTCCTTTTGCCAATTTAACGGCTATTTGCCATAGCCAACTCCACTCCTTTGGTATTATCTCACCTTCTAGATGTTTTTTGCCACCTATTACGCTGCTTGTCTGTTTTTGACTTATGACTGATGTGATGTTAAAAATGAAAAAGAAGTGTCAAGCTACCAGAAGGAGGGAGACATCCAGAAACCTGAGTAGTTTTTCTACATCTTCTGGGAAATATCTTTCCTCTTACTTTTCTTTTAAGATGAGCTTGAATAAAACTTAACTTGTTCCTGTCAGAGTTTTCTGGGGCTTGGGGCTTTTGACTTCTTTTTTTGATAGTTTACAAGTATTTGTGTTTCTACAGTGCTTAAACATGATGTTGGAGCTCTTGTCTAGCTCATGTAGCTCTGATTGTTGCATTCCCTCAGCTCGGGAGTTTTTAGCAAGATTTAACTTTTTAGGTTTCCGTTCCATACTTTAATTAAGGCAAGTCAGCCATGTAGAAGGCAGCCAAATGGCTTTTTGCTAGCATTGAAGGGCGGAAGGAGGGCAATTTTCAGGATTCTAAAGTTGTTCTGATATCCACAGTGTCTCCAAGACGAAGGTTTTCTGGAATTTCCTTTAAAAGCTGTGGAGGGAGAAATAAAGAACACAAGCAAATACTTTCCCACATTATTTTTTTTTTTAATGCTGGGGACCCTAAAATGAGTTTTTACAGGAATTGTGAGATTGAATGAGGAACTCCAGTGCTTGTTTAAATGCTGGATTGAAGGCTTTTTTGGTTAGAGAAATTAAATGAAAGCAACATCACTCAGCAACACCCTTTGTTATGATGAAATTTTTGTGTGGCCCCCAAAATGGTATTTTCATATCACTTTTGAAACCTGCTGAGTATTTACTTCCTGTAAATACTGGCAAATAACTTACAAAGGTATTTGACTAAACAATTTAAAACCCATAAGTATAAATGGAAAATAGAACCAGAGTTTAAGTGTAGATATTGTGGGGTGATGGAAGAAGCCCAATTATTGATCATAAATTCTGAGGTCAAGACTGGTGCCAGTTCCTTTCGATATGCTTAAGAATAAGGGTAATCAGGGAATTTCTTCGCCTAAATGGGAGAGCTGAAAGTTTTTACCCCCTGCCATTTAAAGAATGATGTTTCTTTCCTGTTTTTCTCATACATTTCTTAGTTGGGTTGGTTTTGGAAGAATTGCAGAAATCTTTGTGGTTGTACTTTTCAGGTCTGCATGATAGGGCCCAATAACTGTTTCTTTTCCTTCGAGTAAAAAGGATGGCAGAGGAAATTTGAACCACATCTAGCATATGGCAGTTCAAGCCCTGACTGCACAAAAGAAATTTATTTCCAGGAATGAGGATGGATACGGTGACTTGTGGCTGTAGGTTATTTATTTATTAATTTCCTTTGCTTGTTTGTGGAGTTGTTTGTTTGTTTGTTGTTGTTTTCAAGAATACTTGATTTTTAAGAGCTGATCTGTTAGGATTTGCTTTCCTGGCTCTGTAAACAGCATTCAAAACCAGTGTGCTGATAACTTTTGCAACTAAACTGGAAAATGGGAATTCATAATATCATCTTCAAATTTGATGTCCTGACCAGATGTGCAGGACATCTACATGGAGAGCACGTGAGAGGTTGGGAAAAAAGGTAAAGAATGCAAGTAAGGGTTTTGAAGCTGTGAAAAGGGACATCAGTGTAACTGAAGACAAGTAAAAGGTTCAGAGCAGCTTTGGCTGCTCAGTGTTCGCCCATGTCTGCCAGACTTGTATTACACATGATTACAATGTAATAGCTATACTAAGTGCTTGAAGAACCAAAACCAATCCTGTATGACTCAAAGTAAGTGATAATACCTTGATTGATTTCAGAAGAAGCAGTTGTAAGTCCCAGACACTTGTCTCTTTTATTGACTTGAGAATTAATTAATTTATGAGTGGGTTTCACATTTTCACATGGTGTTGCAAAATTGGAGTAGAATTAATTATTTGGTAATCAGTGAATCCTATTAGGTGAAACAATATGGACTTGTTCAGTAGCTTAAACATTATTCAGCATTAGTGTAGCACTTGTATACTCATTACAATGATGATGCTTTTATTAAATATACCTTCAATTAGTTCTGGTTCAATTTAATCACTACCTCCTGAAAAAACATTCAATCAAGTGCTGTGACAGGAGCAGAATTATGAATATGCCAAGGCCAGGACTGCTTAATCCTTCAAGGGTATTGCATAGTCCACATTAAGGTGAACTTTGGAAATGCTTACCTTAGGTTCTTCTCTTCCTTGAAATGCCATCTGAAAAGCATGCTTCCATCATACTTTAAAATAAATGGCATTCATGGTTCAACCATGTATAGCATCATGTTTGGACCCATGGCAGATAATTAAGGGAGAACGGAACATTCAAAGTCTTTCTTTCTCCTCATTACTTGGTGTAGTGCAGGTCCAGCAGCCCAGGAGCATAATACTGGGGAAGGGGTTTTCCTGAGATATGGGGGCTGCACCTGGCTGGGAAATCAAGGCCCATCCTGACAGCCAAGGCTGCCCGTGGGAGTGAGGCAGGGGGACATGCCCCTCTCTCTGCCCCCCACCAGAGACCTCCACAGCTACCTTAATAAAATCTGTAGAGTGGCTCTGGTGGTGGGATGTGTGGGTCATGGCTGGGAGTGGGACTTGGGTCCCCCCCCAGAGCAGCTCTGCACCCCCAGTTGCCTTGTGTTCTGTTCTGATCTGATAGTGCTGTGCTGCTTCTCTTGCTCATATTTAAATCAAAACTATCATTATTAATCAGAGAATTATAAAAACTAACAAAAGAGACAATTCCTATACCCTGGAGGATGAGGTTTTCAAGAAGGCAGTAATGGATATGGAGTCTTTCCCCTTTCAAATCCCAGCAAGGGCAGCTGTGACTGCAAATCATTACCATATGCTATTTTGTCTGTTGTCTTTGTGAAATGAGTAAGTGGACTGGACAGCTTCCATATTAGATAAAATAATATTACAAGCGACATCTCCGGAGCCTCTGTGCCCTAGCTGAGGACAGCAGACAGCAGCATGGGGAAAGTGAGACCTCTTGAGAAAAATTCAGTCCTACACCACATATTTTTTGTGCAATGATGCTTCTGAATGCCCAGCCAGGAACATTGCACTTCATATTCATTTTGAATGCCCAGCCTGTGAACCTGAACTCTATTATAGTTTCTTCTGTGCTCTCAAAACGGATGCAGTTGGTGTGTTTCTGATTAAGAGCACTCTGAAAAACTTGGATGTGAATTTCTTGTGCCCACTTGACTGGCACAGTGACAGCATGAACCTCTCGGTGACCTGTCACAGCACCTTTCAGAAGTGCCACCAGCTAATCTGATGACTGCTACCCCATCTGAGCATAATAATAATAATAATGAATTCATCCTCTGTTCATTTCAGTTGTGCTGCTGGAAACCAAGGATGAAGAGTTTCTTCACACACTTCATGTGCACTTGTCCTAGGAGATTGTGTGAGCACTGTGTACTTCAAATTCATTTGCTGTTTTGATTTCTCTGGCAACTAAGAAGGTGGCTTTGATCCCTCTACTGTCACCTTGTTTTTGCATTTTGATGATTTTATCATGAATTCATGTTTAATTCACACTGCAATGATTAAGTAAGTGGCAACACTCAGAAAAAGGATACTTTTTACAAAATCAAACCATATTCATTTGAACTCTGTATGAACTACTTCATTTCTTTGAAGTAGAATACATTAATGAGGACATATATTAAGAAAAAAGATACTTATACCAAGTGTCTTTTATTATCTGATCTGAGGTTACAGTGGAGGTAGATCTATCAGACAAAAAATGGAGTGTGCTTTGAGTAAACTTTTGTTGAAACTCATGGACAAGTGTTTAATTATCTAGTGTTAGTTTCATGATTTTTTAAACTTTTTAATCTCTATTTCTGCTTTTACATTACATGCTCACTGATAAACATGAATTTTATGGAAACCCACAAGCATAATTAACATCCCATGCACAAATTCAAAATACATTCAGTGGGTTGGTAGGGCAAGGATGCTTCAAGTAAGCTGTGGTTTTTACAGGCAGTTATAATTATTTTTAATATAAGGCTTCTTGTGAAAATATTCAGGCATCTTTTTTCTTTTGGTTGTTTTGCTTCTCAGTGAATCTGACTGTGATTGAAACAAAGAAACTGCTTGCATTTCTTTCCTTAAGAATTGGAGTGCTGTGCTGTGGTGCTGGCATGTTTGCCCTGCTCACCAGGCCAGAGATGCAGTGGGACAAGTGACAAAAGGGATAACTCAAAGATCAGACCATCAAAGAGCAGTGATGGCTTCAGAAGAGAAGTTTGTCTAGTACATAAAGCAAAATTGGATTATACTTAAACATACTTAAATTTGATTGAATTAGAATTTTAGTCTCTAGGACAACACTTTCATTCACAGTTGCAACAATTTGCCCTTTTGGGCAGAAATGAGCTTGTTTGATTATGTTGCTCAGAATCAGCTCTGATTGACAAGTGTGGTGCCTGAGCAAAAATGCTTGGAAGAAAGTGGAAGAGGGAGAAAATAAAAACAGGTGGCAAGGGGCCCAGGAACAATAAAAGCCTGAATGAGAACACCTTTATCACTTTTGCAACAGCAGCTTAAAAGCCCAAGGAGAGAAATAGATTTTGTAAATCAGACTAAATATTTTTTACAGGGTGCAGTGTGCAGCTTAAGAACCCAGTTGGGAAAAATAGCTCCTGCAAATCAGTGAAGAAACTATATTTTACTGGCTACTGTTTAGGAGCAAGGAGAGGTAGGACAGGGGAAGACCTTTTACAAGGCAAAGAACAAATATATATGTATATGTGTGGGGGCTTGTTTTGATATGGGGTGTTGGGATGGGTTTTATCGAGTGTCCATTAAAAGGCCCATAAAAAAGCTACCAGCATTGCATAGCCATATTTACTGGTTTTTATAAAACCTGTAAGCCTTCCTTAGTGTTCTAAAAATCAGGTATCGATGTATGTTTTTACATTGACTAGTCATTTGTGCATGCAAAAAGCATCTCTTTTGTAGAGAAATCCTGTTGTGGATTCTACCTTACAGTAACTTTGGAGAAGCCATTTGAAATACCAGAAAATGAGTAAATACATTGGATGGCAACTCTTGTTTTGAAATAAGAAGTGGAAGGATTAAGAAATCATTAATGATAATCCTCCCGAAGATGAATATGTGGCTTATCAAGGTAATTATATTAAAAGGAGATTGTAATTGTGCAGTGGCTTCTAAGTGCAGAGGCTGGAACCAGCAGTTTAGCTTCTGAATTACATGATCCTTTCCAGAGGCATGATCCCTGGCATTGCCAGTCCAGGGAAAGTCCTGCCCTGAGGATAAAAGGATGACACTGGTAGTGGAAGTGCATCTTTAGCAGATAAGAGGGATTTTGTATTACTAGGAAAGGGAATTGGTTAATAGGTCTTGGTTAAGAGGTGCTGAAATAGGAAGGAGATGTTTGCAAATCTGAACAATACTTTTTTCTTTTTGTTTTTCTTGCCTGATCCATCCTTCTGAAAGATGGACGGGAACTACGTGCAGATTGGGAACAGAATAAACAGTCAAAGAACATACTGAATCTGCCCACTCATTTTTTATATGAATAAGAAATTGAATAGAAAAGATATGAACACTGAAATATATTTTATCATTTTTTTAAAAAATTGAAAAAATACTCTTTTTAGACTTTTTGGCAAAACTGCATGTTGGGATCTTCCAATTTCTTTACATTAGTTTGTCTTGGAACAGACTCTCCTCTGCTTGAAAATTTTTGAAAGAGGTGAATTGTCTTACCTCTGCTCCCTGCAGCATTAGAGCTGCAGGAACAGTCACCATAGCAAATAAAATGATGTATTACCACTGTCAGAGGAAAATGTTATATTGGCCAAGATGTTTCCTCCTTCTTTGGGACATGGTATTGATGGAGTCTCCAGGTGTCTGTTGCCAGGGAGAGTGTTGGGAAGCCATGTAAATCCTCCTCCTTGCAAAAGGACAACTTTTTTTTTTTGCTTTGATATCTACTGCACTGGATTCTGTACATTTTTCTTTTGATCAGTCTGCTTGTACTTGTCACCCTAGGCTGATTGGTACGGCTGCTTTTAAAAGAGAGTTTCTCCTAAAGAGTGATTTTTTGATACCCAGTGGTTGCAGCTGTTATCTCCTTAATATGTCACTCCTACAGAGTGTAAGGGAAACAACAGTTAAAAATACTGCTGCTAAAAGGGGCTGCATTTTTTTAAAATTTAGAATGGACTCAGTGAAACATTTTGCCCCTTAGAGGAAAAAAAAATGTACACTGATATCTTATTTTCCAGCAAAATATGCTATTGATGTTAAAGTCACCCTTTAGTCAAAAATTAAGATAGTCATGTTGTGACTAGGAAATTTTATCAGTCTTGTTTCGGAGACAATGTAAGTATTCTGTCCACCTGCAACAGCTTTGCCTATGTGTTAAGTTGAGCTGCAACTGTGTACCAAGTGGAAAATAGAAATGTTACAGCTGTGCAACTTATCCTTTCCTTGGACTTCGTGTCCTGAAAGTCTCCCTCAGTTCCCTGAGGACTGTTGGTCAGGAGTGTCAGGACTACGTGTGTGTTAGATCACTGTGGTCAACCAGCAAAGCAGAAAGTTGTTCAGGTTTATTAAACTATGCTTTGAAGCATCAACCTACTTTTTTTTTTTTTTTTTAATTATTATTAATATAAAATTTGTGTTAGTGGCAATTTGAACTGAGCCAGAATCCTGAAATAAACCCTTTGTTTAAAAGATGGCTTGCCATCCTCTTGAATCTCCAGATAAACATTCTTCTGCCTCCAGCTATGTTATTTCCTTGTAGGGCCTGACATTTCCAAAAAAAGCTGACCTTGACATCGGAGTTTAGATTTAAGGATTCATTAGTGGTTAATATTAGAATGATAGGTATATTTTGTTTTCCAAGCCATAGGAAAATATTGCTTCATTTGAACCATCTTCCTGTGCACTTAAGTACTCTAGCACAGGTCTTCTTTTCTGTGGGTTTTGATACTGAGGTGCAAAGGCTGTTAAAAAAAAAACAGGATAAAACCCCAACAAATCCGACTGCTACTAAAGCCAGAGTTAGTGGTTTACTGCACTCTGATAGCATCAATAAAAATGGCAACAAGGCTGCTGGTGATCCTTCCTCTGCTGGGTCACCAAAGACAATAGCAGTGTGAGACAGAGCAAATACTTCCACTTCACTCTCAGAGGAGAGGGAGAGGTATGTGGAGGGAGAAGCTGTTTTTCAGAAGAGGCAGTAATTGGTTTGCCTCGCCTTTTATCCATTTATTGATCAGGGAGCCTCCACTTCTGCAGTTGTGTAATAGTAAAATGTGGATAATGGGACTGTTTCATAATTATTTATTTGGTTAGTTTTTTAGTACTATTGAAAAAATGTTATGAAATGGCAGACATTATCTGTTACAGTAACTTCTAAAACTGTATAAACAAACATAAGCTTTTACTCATAATACAACTATTATTGAAATAAAGGGATTCTTGCCTGAGTCTAAACACAGTAAGGCCTGCAGAAGTACAATGCACCAGTCAGATGGTGGCTTATTGAACAAGTGGAAGTGTCTACCCCACAGGAGAAATTTATATCCCAGAAAAGTGTTGTATGAACAGAGAACCCTTCCTGCAAGGACTGACCAGTCCAGGAGAAGAATCATGCTCACATAACTCCTTTCTATTTCCAGCATCAAGAGTGGTACCGCTTAGTTTAAAATCATTAGAAGCTTAGATTAATTTCTATATTTCTTAGGAATTTTTACACAAATGTGTCTTTTATATAGTGCTTTCATTTAATTTTTTTTTATTGGAGCTTACAGTTGTGTAGGAGGTTATACTGAACCAATTATTTATGTAAGCCTTACATTATTAATATTGGTATTTGATTAAAAAAGTGGAGGAAAGAAACTTGTAGCAGGTGTGGGCTGACTTATCACTTTCTGCCATGCAAGTGCCGTTTCCAAAATTGGATGGGAACAGGAAGGTACATTTCATTTATTTTCTTCCTGTGCTTGTGGCCAGTTGCCAGCTTGTCAACGCAGTGCTCCAAAAAGGACACTGAATCATGACAAGAGCTGTCAGTACAGCTGGGGTTTTTCCAGAAAAACTGTGAGAAACAATAAAATTCATATGGTCGTTGTGGCAAAATGTATTCAAGGTCTTGTTAACTTGAATCAGTGCCCAGTTTGGTTCTCAAAGCTCTGGAAACTTTTTGACTAATGTCCAGGTTAATAGTTTGCTGAAATCATGGTTGCTTTTGTAGTTTTGTTGCCTTCAAAACCTGATTTCTGAGGTTTGGCCCTAAGTCGTGTCACATGTTCTTCTGTGTTTGGGTCCTTCTGTCATGTTGGGGAAGAACATTGGGAGCTAAAAGGAAAAATGTAGGTTACTTCATTCACAGCTGTTTTAATCTTTTGTTTCCTTCTCTTCAACACAGAAATGGAGCTTCAGACTTGTCTTCTCTGCAGAGCTTGATAAATATCACTCTTTTCAGCATGTGGTAGTTCTCGCCGAAGGTAGATTTGCAATAGTGAAGGCAACTTTATTTATCTTCATAAATGACAACTTTTTAGAGTTCTCTCCTGTTGTGTGGTGCTCATGCCTAATTTATTTGGAGATTGCAATGCTTGACCCATGGACAGAAAATGACACCAGCCTGGTAGTCATGTAATTCAATCAACCACAGTCTCTGGCAAGGTAAGGTTCCTCACATTTGTCTGAAAACATCTGCTCATCATGGGCACCGCTATACTATAAACAGTAGTTGCAGCTACATCTGAGGAATTCTGTAGGAAAACTAGGCAATTATTTAATTTCTCTTTTTATCAGGGTCCAGCAGGATTCAGAGACAGAGATGTGGGGAAAAGTCATCCTCCACATGTTAAAATTTTCTCCACTTCCTCAGCACATTGTCAGCAGAGCAGGGGATGGGGAAGTTGCAGTGTATTCAGGTGTGGCTGTGTTCTGAGGAGAGGGCAACTTCAGAGAGAATATTAAACAGCTCATCTTCTGGTGCTGTCAGTCATGCAAGGCACTGTTTTGTAAGCCAGTCACATACTGCTGGTGATGCGTATTAATCCACTTTCTGCCTCCAGCATCACCTGTTTTATTTTCTATCCTGGCTTCATACCTTTTTTTGGCAAAACCACAGGGGAAATATATTTCAGTGAAGTATATGGTAATTTTGCTCTATGCACTCTAGCTCATTACACAATGCTTGTCTTTTGAAAATAGAGAAAGGATTTATGTCTCCTACTATCATTTCTGCCACACACTGATTCAGTGAAAGAGCTTTGTGATGGTTGGGAGTAAATTTCATTTTCCCTGCTGTTTCATGAAGTGTGAATCACTTTCTAGCAGATGATGTCACTGCCAATTTACAAGCTTTTTTTTCCTCTACTCCTGTGTAGGAGGAATCATAAGTACTCTTTTTGTCATGGTAATGCTCTTAGGTGTAGAGGGTTATGCGATGCAGGAGACAGCATTCAAGCTTCTTTATTTTTGCCAGCACAGATAAATAGCTGAGTTTGAAAGGTGAGGCACAAACTGCCACATTCAGTCTTTCTGGCTAATGGAGAATGAAGGCTTCTTCCATGTTTGGATCTTGGATACTGCAAAGATTTGTTTTCTGTAGGGTCTATGACAGTATCTTGAACAGTGAAAAAATGTGTTTGTGTTGCTCTTCATCTTTGAAACACAAGTTGAATTATACACTGGGAAGCTCTTCTCCAACTAAGAGACCTTTCTCTTCTGTTTAAAAAGAAGAAGTGCTTTTTACTGTCTAGAAGATTTTGTACATATAAATTTTGAACTGTGGGTTCTTGTGAACTGTTCCTGACTCCCTATTCTTGATGCTTTACTGGGAAGATGCCTATGATTATGTCTGCTTTCATTAGCTTCACCAGCTTCTCAGTAGGAGGAAAATAGGCGGAGAATAATGGAAACTGCTCTTGTGCAAAGAACAGTTGCTCTTCAAAACAGTTTTTTGTGGCAAGGAAATTAATGTAGATACATATAAAGTGAAACATAAAAATATTAATTCACAGCACCTATCTGCTATCTTGGATGCTCTAGATGCCTTTGTAACCCCAACAAACAGAACCACAGAGCACTGAGCTCAACTATCTCTTATAGGTGAGGACACTAAAAAATAAAATGTCACATTAGCCATGGTGTCCTTCCTAGCCAAGGACCCCTCACAACAAAGGTCTTCAAAATAACAAACTGTGAGCTGAAGTAGGAGGGACAAGCCATCAGAACTAGTTAGGAGGATGGAAGATCAGCATGTATGAGAAAACTGACACTCCAAAAAGGAGCATGTCAGGTGAGAGGCAAGAACAGAGTGTAGTTACCACTGAGAGAGTGGAGGTTATTCACAGACTATGCACGTTCATAAGCCTTCAGAGGCAGGCATTAGTCCTTTATGTAATTCAGATGTTATAGAATTCTTCTTTAAGCATATTCTACTACACGCATCCTTCCTCAGATGTATGTGGTGCCTTCATACCAGATTTGGCATCTAATATCCATCTGCTCTTTGCAGATCTCTCATGTGTGCAGTCAGTATGTAAGTAAATAAAAGCTATAGATTGGAAAGGATGGATGGAAATTATTTCTTAAAAACTTGAAATAGGAGCAGCTCTCATTTGATCTTTTCTCTTCCAAAGACCTTAGTCTTGAGTACTGTACCCTCCAGGTTTGAATGGTTGTCTCTTAAAGAAAAATGTAAGCTCTTGTTGAATGCTTGAAAATGTATTTAAAACTGCATCTAAGGCAGGAGGGCTCTGCAGAGATAACCCAGTAAATGAGAGGGAAATCGCCAACCATAGGAAGTTCAACAAGGGAAAGTGCTGGATTTTGCACCTGGGATGGGGCAGCCCTGGGTGTACAGACTGAGGAATGAGAGGCTGGAGAGAGCAGTGCTGTAGAAAGGGACCTGGGGGCACTGGTCCATGCCAAGTTGAACATGAGTCAGCAGTGCCCTGGCAGCCAGGGGGGCCAAGCGTGTCCTGGGGGGCATCAGACACAGCATTGTCAGCCAGGCAAGGGAGGGGATTGTCCTGCTCTGCTCTGCACTGGGGCAGCCTCACCTCCAGTGCTGGGGGCAGTCCTGGGTGCTGCAATATAAAAGAAACCATTAAGCTATTGGAGAGGGTCCAAAGGAGGACAGGATGAAGGTGAAGGGCCTTGAGGGAAAGCCATGTGAGGAGTGGCTGAGGGCACTTGGTCTGTTCAGCCTGGAGGAGACTGAGGGGAGACCTTGCTGCCATTACAACTTCCTCATGGGGGGAAGCAGAGAGGCTGTCACTGATCTGTCCTCTGTGATGACCAGTGACAGGACCCAAGAGAATGGCCTGGAGTTGTGTCAGGGGAGGTTTAGGTTGGGTATAAAGAGAAGGTTCTTCACCCAGAGGGTGGTTGGGCACTGAACAGGCTCCCCAGTGGTCACAGCACCAAGACTGACAGAATTAAAGAAGGGTTTGGACAATGTTCTCAGACACATGGTGTGACTTTTGGGGACGGTGCTGTGTAGTTGGACTCTACGATCCCTGAGGATCCCTTCCAACTCAGCTTATTCTGTGATTCCGTGAAAATAGATGTCAGTCTCATCAACACCTTGTCCTCTTTAGCCAGGTCCAGTGTGGCCATTCCTGATAACAGTAGCTGAGGTGCCCTGCCTTGTACTCTTCCTCTCAAGGAACTGAGATCATCACTGATGTCTCTTTCTGTTAATGAACAATAACTTTAATACTGTTGTCAGAGAAATGACTGTACTCTACCGAGTGTGTGTGGGATTGCTGTGTAATTACCACGGCACATCCTACCCAGGTGCATCATGTAAGGCACAGTCCCAGCTGTGCCTGGGTGCAGGCATCTGCACAGCTGGTAGTGGATAGTCCACACATGCTATTTCCATGCACCTGAGATTCCTTTTATTGAAAGGTAGATCCTAATTATAGATGTTCATCTCCTACGTATTTTTTTGTTGGCACATTTGTCTCACAAGCAGTGGGAAAGAGATCATGGGCTTTTATTGTCTGATGAACCCTGTTGATGCATTTTTAGTCGAGGAAGAGTTGAGTTGTTGGCTTTCAACAGCCGTGTGTTGACTGGTGCTGGTTTGTAAACCACATTTGGAAAAAATACCCCAAGCTCTCTGTTCTCTGCGTCCAACATTTTACTATAGTTTAGGTTGCAAGAAGCATCTGGATTTATTCAAGACGTTTTGTAGTTGAGTGTTTCAGAAAGTCTAGTCCAGTACCCCCTATAAATTATATGCTCAGCTGCATGACCAAGTCACCCACCATAAAACTGTATTCTATGACATGATGAGTTGCTCATTTTTGTTTTCTCCTTACCTTTTGCCATTTTACTGGATTTGTAAAACATAAAACAGTATCTTCACATTGTCAAAATCTGATTCAATTACAGAATCTTGGCAGAAGTTTCCTCACTCATAAGCAGCGAGCCATGTTACTCAGAACATTTGGCCACATGATAATTCCCTCCACGCCCACCCCATGCTCTTGCAGAATAAACATTTTTGCAGATTTTTAAAGACATGGTAATTTATAGAAAATCTTACGTCTTCCAGCAACACTATATGCTACCTTTAAAAGAATTCCTGATCCAACAGGACTAGTGAGCACAACCTATTACAGTGCAAGAAAGTTACTACACTTTCTACATGGTTCACTATATCTTCAGAACAAGCTTATCTATCAGCAGCTTCCCTGTGGGTGACTAGATATATAGAACATAGAAACAAGGAGGCCCAAGTTAGAGCAAGTCAAGAGGTGCAGTTTAGAAGATCTGGTTTTCCTAGAAGGGATTTTTTTCCCTACAATTTTTTCCAAATTTCTCAGTTTTCTGTGAAGGAGAATATACCCTGACTGCTGTAATGTGGTCCTCTTGCCTTTAATCACAGCTCCTGTAGAACCTCTTTGTGTTCTGGTAGAAAAGGTGAACAGTCCTTGATTACTTATTAATGAGGACATGTACAATGATGGAAAAACTATTAATAATCCCATGGATAGCCTTGTCCATGATGCTTCTCAGTGCAGTGTCTGAATGTCTTATAGATGTCAATTTTATCTTCAAATTAACCTGGGGGGAAAAGTCATGACAAAGTTCCTGTTTTACAGCCTGGGAATTCAGATAAGAGGTTGAAGGCAAGAAGGGCCCACCAGTCCTTGGTCATTTATTCAACCAATATGAAATATCATCTGTTTACAAAAGTGAGGTAATGTTTTTGTGGTTGTCTGTTGGATCTGTGGGTACTCAGCATTTCTGCCAATTAGATCCAGAGATTTTCAGATGACAACTTAGGTAATGGACGCACACAGCTAAGGATGTTTCCCTCAAGTTCTTTACATACTTAATCACTGCAGGCAAAGATATTTAGGTACTTTGTAGATCTCAGTGACTCCTCAGCAAACAATTGATTTTAAGTGATTTGCTTGGTCTTGGTATAAATGCCACAGCAGAAACATGTATGGAATCTGATTCCTTAGGGCAGAATTTACCTCATACCTCTCGTACAAAGATTCTCCTTTTAACTTGCAGTCCTACACTTTGTTCTTCCCTTTGTGTGGCGGAGATGTAATGAGGAGATGCATCTTCAACCACTTCATTTGTTGATCCATGCTTTGGGCAGCTCTCCCTGTTTCCAACCCTTTTGGAGCTCTGTTGGAATGCTCTGGGACTGCTGGCATCCGTGTGTCTTTCCATAGGAGCCATCTCTGTGTGTCTGGAGGAGGTGAGCCTGACCTCGACCAGCTGGAAGAAACAAGCTGAGTAAAGAATATCTGGCATTATCCAGCCTGGGCTTTTGTGGCTTTATAAAGTGTTTGCAGACTGCTGTGCAGAGACTTTCAGCAAGACTGACTGCTGCATAACTCGGAGCAGGGGAGAACATGACAGACAGCACCTTGGCCCAGTGGAGCCTCTAAAAGTGCCTTTATGACCAACAAAACCTGAGTTTTTGCAATCTCTCATGAAAGCCGTCTCATGAGTTCTTTGCCTTCTGTGTATTACTTCCAAAGTGCTAAAAAGGCACAGCAACCATACATTGTTTTTATCATTTGTATCGACCAGACAAGCTATGACAAAGCTGAGCAACTCTAGTCTCTGTCTAGTGGGAAGACATGTTTCCCTGCTGTGGATGCTGGGCTTGCAGACACCAGCCAAGCTCAAAGGTATTTCTAGAAGAAAAAAAGAAAAAGGAAAAAAAAAAAAAGAAAAGAAAAAAGAAAAAAAAAGAAAAGACAAAAGGTGTCAATAGAGTTAATGATACAATGGACTGAGACAGAATAAAGCAATGATGGAAAAGGCAGACAAAGAATAATTTCTGTCAGGACAGCTACAGGAGATGAAGCGATAAAATGTGAAGAAACAGCAGGGGAGCATCTGTTAGTGCTTGAGACTGACTCTGTGAGGAGAAGCTAAGTAAATATTGGTATTGGGAGGCAAGGTAGAAAGTGTTGTCTGAAAAATGGAAAAGGAAGCTGGGTGGACGTGAGATAGTTTGGGAATTTTTTGTGGAAGAAGACTAAGACCCCAAGAAAGCAGCAGGAAAGTGGCTATGGCATATAGATGGGTGATAGTTCCAAGATGTTTGTATATTGTGTCAGCAATACAGAAATAGTCTGCATGGATGTGCAGGAGGTGCGCTGGATAAGACTTGATAATTGTTATTTAGTAGTAGGCTTCACCCCCAAAGCCTCGGTTCATTCAAAGAAACCTATAAAAAAAGAGATTATTTTTCCACTTTAAAATGACATTTTAAACCAAACCATGTCATTCTAGTGAAGTCAGACAGATCAGTCAGGCAAAAATATGACAGTGATTAATTTTTTTTTAATTGTATGTCTCTCATCAGGCTTGCAGGCTACAAATGCGTGCAAATAAAACATCAACTTTGTTTTAGTCTCCTAGATATAAAATGAAGTTCCCATCTGCCATCTTGTGCTTTCCTCTGACTTTCATTTAGCCCAGTTTTATCCCAGAGGGCTCATTCAAGCTCTTCATATTCTTGGCCCCACTTGCCAGCAATTTTGTGGTATTTGTGCTCCTGTTTCTCCTTAGGAGCTCACATTTTGAGGGGCAATATGGGTTGGTCTAACCTTCTAATCCCTTTGACAGGAAACCTTTAGTTCACTGGAGCCAAAAGTGCTGCACGTTTCAGATAATAATCCATTGCTCTAGGTTGAAGACTGAAAAGGAGTGGACCATGAACTCATTTTAACATTGCTAATATATCTTAGATAGATGACGTGGTGGCAGTATCTGCTGGAGACCCAGCTCAAAAGAGAAGGAAGGAGTACTTTGATCACTCACTCAGTAGCCAGACCAGGAAGAGAAACCTCTCCCTTGGAATGGCATACAGTCCAGGAGATCTCCTGGGCCTCTGCCTATAACCTCTTGGGGGCTTCTGCAGGGGTTTTATTGGTGACAATGCTGTGACCGTGTGCGCTCTGTTCTCACTCTCGCCTCATGGTGCATAGTTCCTGCCTGATGCTCCAGCAGGGATTCCTACTTCTAGGGAAGCAGTTAAGAGCCCCTGAGTTGTTAAAAACAGGCATGTGATGTTTGTGAATGACAAATGTCAGTGTTTCAAGCACAGGTGTCTGAGTATGTTTGTGGTTTCAGTGTTACCTTGACCATATTGCTCTAGTGTGTAACATAGAAAGGTCATGTCTCTTGGTGATGAAGAAGCCAGTTCTGAATGTTTTCTTTTTAAAGGCAGAGCACTGCAACATCTAGCCCATTATCTGATTTCTGTGTGTTTTGTACCTCAAGGTCCTATATTGTATACATCTGCATGAGCTGGATGCTTTTCATTACTGAGTGCTCCATGAACTGGGTATTTTTAGAGGACAACCTGCTGTTCATCCTACGTTATTTTCAATCTCCTTTCTTTAAGGCAATCCTGTTAAATTGTGTTGAGCACAATGACTATCACTTTATATCTGTAAAACTCATTATTTTTTTTTCCTCATAGCAAAGTTTGCTTTAAAAGAAAAAGGCGATGGGGGTTGGGTGAGGGGAAGATGTATTATTTGAAGCCTGAGAAATCTTTGAGTGAGGTCAAGCATAGTCGTGGTGCCTGTAACCTCAGAAAGCACTTTCACCAATAGTTTACCCCCAATGCCTGTGGAAACAAATCCTATTCAGTGTGATATATGAAAGCATAACCCTCTGTAGTAAAGGAATCAATGGAAGCACTCGTATAATAGATGACTGTTCAGGCTTGTGCAGTCTGCTGCTCAAACATAATTGGCATCTATGTAATAAAATACTGAGCACCCAGGGAAATGTTTGAGATGTTTATGAGTCATCACATGGTTTATTATAGAAGGCTTACACAGAACTGTGTAAAGCAGAATAGGCTAACCAGCACCTGAGTTATGGTATTTAATACTGTGGCAAAGAAATACACAGATTTTAGGCTTTCCCTGTGTTTAACTAATGTACCAGCAAAATCAGTTATTAGGGGTCTGGTGGGTATAACAGAGCATCAGGCTGGCAAGGCAGTGTTTTTACATGGAATCCTTAAGTCATTGCTCCAAGATGCAGATGAGAAATCCAAGCTTTAAAGTGCAGTGTTGCTGACAGGCAGAACCGAGCCGCAGTTGCACAGTGTCTTTTGTACAATGCAGGCTCCTCTGAATGGAGCCTATCTTTTGCTCTGTGCCTACATAATGTTTAGCACAGCTGGGAGTCCTTATCTCAGCCAAAGGCCTCTCTAGATGCTGCTATAAAGGAAACAATAATATATTTGTCAGCTGCATGTATTAAGCATGTTAATAAATTCCCTGTTTATAAAAAGGACCTGCTTGCTCGGCATTTGAACAGACTTGCAGCCTCTTGATCTTACCCTGCAGTTCTTGGGCTCTGTCTGTTTAGAGAACTGTGGTGAAATAACTCTTCCAGAGCTCTCTAGTATCATGACACCCCTGTCTCCAGCACCTAGAAAACAAGTTTAAAGCCAGCTCTGGTCTGACAGTGTACTGCAGTCTGCATTGTAGACACATTAACGTTAAATGTTGTGCTCGCTCAGTGAGATGCTTCTCACACACAGAGTAAGAAATTGTGTATGCTGAACTACCAGAACTCTCCTCTTGTTTCATTCAAATTAGCTTCTTGGCTCATTTGAGTGTAGTTTAAATCACCTTTCATTAAATTTATTTTTTTGAGTGAAGCAAGGGAAAGCAAATGAGTCCAACTCCCCTCTGCAATAGAAACTGACTGGGAGCAATGCTAACAAAAAGCAGCAGCCAGATGTTCATATTTGGTTTGTTTTGCTGAGTAACAATGCTCAGCACATCTGTGTCCACAGCACCCAGTGCCTTGCAGTGGGTACCATTTCTTTCCATTCTTAATGCTTTCTGTTCCACCACAGCAAATGGGAAAAAGAAAATGGTGCTCTGCCTTTTGACTGTTGCATTAACACTTTCTACTTTTTTTTTTCTTAATCTCTCTTCTCTCATTCCTGTTTTAATTGTGGGATGGGTCAATATATATCAGAGCTTTGAGCCTTCAATTTCACTAGAAAAAGCCTCTGTCATTTGGTGATGGTCCTGTAAAACCATTGTCAAATTGACATGTAGAAGTGGTTGGTATTTCTGTATTATTGGTTTATTCTGGGGGTGAGGGTGAGTGTATGGCAAGGAGAGAGACTGAGAGGGAGATATTGATCAGGATTTCCCTCATTCTTAACAGTAACTCTCCAACATGTGATTTTGGACAGTTGAGCCAAGTTTTCAAAGTGAGTAAACACAAGCAGAATTCTTGAGAATCAGGAAAAATTTTTGGTTTAGAGGATTAGCATGGTCCTTGCCCTCTGAGATGTGAAAACTAGAACTGATATTTCAGAGCTAGAGATGTAGAAATGGGGAAAGAAACTGTGATGTAAAAAAAAAAGAAAATTGCCATCCATCCCTCCATGGAAAATAATGTTAAATCTTGCAGAATGGAAGGATGGTACCCATGGTACCAAGTTGCACAAGGTTGTGATGGAGGTACAGGAGAGCAGATGGAGACAGATTCCCCAGGGTATAAATGCTGTGCTTTATATCAATGCTGAGGTACAGTGAGGCTCAGGAACAGCTAAAAGGAGATAAAAAAGTGTTATTTGGATACTGGAAAAAGATGATCTACTTAGACTGCTCCTGGGCAATTAAAACTTGCCAGGATAACTCTAGATCTCAAATAGAGTGGGAGTGAAATACAGAGAAAGCTCCAGCATATTAAATCAGTCTGAATCCAGGAAGTTGGTACAGTCAGGTGGACATTTGCTGGGGTGCAACTCCTCTAAACCTCACTGACCTCAGAGACCTAAGCATTGCATCAAGACTTGGGAGCCACACCAGGCTTTCTGGGAAAGGTTTATACTTCTCTGTTGGTGGGTAGACTCCACAGTCAGCTTCCTAGTGCTGAAGAATTTTTAAACTTCATCCAAAGGAGGCTGCTGAATCTGGGTGACATGAATCCATGACTTTCCTTTTAGTTGTCTGACACGGAGCTGGAAACTCCATCCACTTAACACTACATGATTTCAGCTCTTCAAACCTCCAGGCTGCAAAAAATTTATGTGAAAATATCCCAAAACAAATTCTCTTGGAACTTCTTAATTTTTTCTAGCGTGGAACGCATTCTAGGAATAGGTAACTTGTAGCAACATATTCCTTTGGGAGAAAATCTAAAATGAGAAGTGTCATGAGAAAAGTGAAAATAAAATATTTTGAATCTCAGCAGAGATTTGGTGTGGATTTAATCCCAAGATAATTTTGTATATTTGGGCCATTCTTATTTACTTGGGGGTGATTCATGTGGAGTTAAGAAAATGTTGGAATTTCAACTTTTCCTTAAGCAGCTGCATAAGATGGAGATTAATCTATAAGTCAGAATAGATCCCTCACTATTTTCCTTTACATTTTAGACTTTGAAGAGAAATGAGCAGATGTATATCCATTATTTGATTTTTGTAATAAAAATAAAAGTATGATGAAGATATTTTTCTATCAGTAGTCTTTCACAAAGATTGTTTTCCCAGTCATATTAGAGATATTTATTTTATGGTGTTACTTTCATGGCCACATGTGTGGTGCAGTTTTAAGCTGTGTTTGCAACATGATTGTTAGCTAATAAATACCTTTACAGCATGAGTGAAAATATGTAATACCTGTTGCAGTGTGCTTAGCTGTAGAAAAGTGAATGCTAATATAATTAGTCATTCAAAAATGATTGGGTTTTTTTTGTTGTTTTGTTTCGTTTATTTTTTCAAGAAGTGACAAATTGCAGTTGTTTTTTTCTTCACCATTTGCTTTCCCAACCTAGAAGGTGTGGAATGAGTAACACACTTTCTCTCTGGATTTTAAGAATGAGAAATTTGGAAATTGCAAAAATTACCTAGTAATCAACAAAGGCATTGATTGTATTTTTGAAACTGATAAAATGTTCTTTATGGCTTGTTAAAACCTCGACAAAAATTACCACTGCAGACTTCATTTCTTTTAAAGTGAATGACACAGCATTTTCTAGCAAGCAGCTTCCACGTCAAGTCTTGTTAAAAATTTAGTTAAAAAATACCAAATAAGCCTTTTCTCCTATTGCTTAATTGGTTAGCTAACCTATGGGAAGGATTCAGATGTGGGTAGAGAGATTTCTTAATATAGCATTTTGTTCTAAGTCACTGGACAACATAAAATCTGACTTTTTCTACCATTTGTTATTATGAAGAGATTGAATATAAACTGATGGTTTGAGACCCAGTCCTGTCCCCTGAACAAGGGCAGAGGCAGCAGCAAACAACAGACTGAACCCCACAGCCTCGGTCATCTCTCTACCACTAGAGAGTAAAGGGGTAAAGCTGCCAGGTCTGTGAGCAGCACTGGGAGCTGGACTTGGGAAGGCGTTCCAGGTCTGAGGATAAGTTCATGTTTGTCCTTTTGCACATTTTCTTGAGTGAATACAAGAATGAGGCATAACTGGAGGAGCTGTCAGGGACCGTAAACTGATTTGTTTTCCTCAGGCTTAGAGGGACATTGTTTCTGCTTAGTAAAGAGTGGCATGCCTCAAACCCATCAATTGCCAAGTCACAGGCCTACAAGTAGCTGGGATTAGCTTTGGCTCAGAACAACTCAGTAAAACAGAAAGTCACTAGCTCTTCTTCCCTTGGGAATGTTCCCTCTGTGGCACAGAAGCCCTCACTGATGGGGAAACGACGCCCTTTTGCTGCTTGGCAGTAAGAGATTGTCTTGTGCATAGTCCTCAATAGTCTCCTTCCTGCCAAATGTGGTAGGTTTTGTGTTTTCAAAAGAGGGATTTGTTCTTCTGACCGATTTTTCAGTGTGTAGCTTCTCCTCATTGCTCTTTCCTCAGCTTATTGCTAATCCTCATGTATTCAGACCTTGGCTTCCGTGGGGGAAGGATGACATGTAGCTCTTTTTTTTTTTTTTTTTTTTTTTTTTTTTTTTTTTTTATTTCTTCTATAACTTGCTGCAACCTAGACAAATCAGATGCTGTGTAATTATATATCTTGTCTATCTGTTAGCATTCCCATCAAGTATGCCTGCAAAACCCTGTCTTCCATGCAGTCAAGTTCGCCCTGCATGCCACTAGAGCAAGGGAAGCACTGCAAGGCATATGGAACAGTCCTCTTCTGGCTATAGAAAATTTCTGCAAATCCTAAATCTGCTGTGGTCACTGATCTTGGGGTCCATTCATATGCCAGAGTGATTTTCCACTGCCAGAATGGGAGTAAAATGTCATTTCTGGTGACTCTTTCTTTCTTTTAATAACTCAGTCTACTGTGTGAGAAAGTCTTATGAAACTTAATTGTGACTCAAGCTTCAGTACAAGAACACCTTTTAATTGGTTTCTCTGGGACTTCAAAATTATTTCCTGCAGTTAATTGTTGAAGTGGGGAAAAATACTATAGGATTTCATGGATGCCTAAAGGACGTGTTCCAGAAAGTCAGACATGAATAATCCCACAGCTTGTGCCATTCTCTAATATTCCTTCATGCATTATATCTGCACTTTTTATACTTTCTCATCTTGTAAAGGATCTTTTTATTTTTTTCCCCTTATGACTGGATGCAGCATTTCCACACAGGGGTCAAACATAAAACAGGCAGCCTCTTCTTTCCAAAGACCTTCTGGGATTCTGGTTAAAATATCTGGAGAAGAGTTCTGCACAATACACTGATGCAGCTTTCCACAGCCCATCAGGAAGAGCTCCAGGAGAGGCACTGAAGGAGTGTGGATCAGCTTGAAAATCTCTTGGATATTATCACTGGATACAGTGTCTATCTTCTTCTCCGTCTTAAACAGTTGCAATGCCATTAAAAGTCAGTTTGCTTCGCAGCAGAAGTGGTTGTGTTTCAGAAATGAGAGGAACAATCGCTGTGTGCAGTTGCCAGATGAGTTTCTAATGTGCTTGGGGATTCTTTTCCATGCTGTAAATTCAAATTACATCTCATCATGTGCCTAGTTAAAGAACAGAATGTGTCACAGTAGAGAAAGGGAGAACCAGGGACAGATTGTGATCCTGTTGGCAATTATGGAAGTCTAGACTACTTCACCGTCATTTCCTATCCCAGGATGAATGAAAGCAGGGTAGGGGGTCTACTGGGGAAGAAAGCAAACAAACAAACTTCTTATACTCATATTGGACAATTTATGAGAGAGCAGTTCTTGTATTTTAAGTGATTTAAGGACTAGGAGCAAAGCAAATATATAAACACAAATATTGCAAGTAAGTAAAAAATGTAGCAGTTTATTTTAATTTTTGGCTTTGTCATAATTTATTTCCATTGCATCACAGATTACTTTGTGTTGGAATGGACCCTAAAAATCATCTAGTTTTAACCCCCGTGCCGCAGGCTGGGACACCTTTCACTAGACCAAGTTGCCCAGAGCTCCATCCAACCTGGTCTTGAACACTTCCATGGATGGGGCATCCACAGCTTCTCTGGGCAACCTGTTCCAGGGCCTCACCACCCTCATGGTAAAGAATTTTTTCCTAATATCTAATCTAAACCTTCCCTCTGTCAGTTTAATGACATTCCTTCTTGCCTACCCATACAAACCCTCGTAAGAAGTCCCTCTCCATCTCCCTTCTATGCTCTTTTCAGGTACTGGAAGGCCACAGTTAAGTCAAGCCTTCGCTTCTCCAGATTGAACAACCCAAATTCTCTCAGCTTTTCCTTGCAGGGGAGGTCCTCCAGCCCTTGGATCACCTTGGTGGCCTCCTCTGGACCTGCTCCAACAGCTCCATGTCCTTGCTGTGCTGGGACCCCAGAGCTGGCTGCAGCACTGCTGGTGGGGCCTCAGCAGAGCGGGGTAGAGAATCAGAATCCCCTCCCTTCACGGTGCTTTGGATGCAGCCCAGGACATGTTTGGCTTTCTGGGCTGCCAGCACATGTGGCCAGCTCGTGTCCAGTCCCCTCTCCACCAGCACCCCAAGTCCTTCTGGGCAGGGCTGCTCTCGATCCCTTCATCCCCCAGCCTTGTTGGTAACCAGGTTGCCCCAAGCCAGGTGCACCATCTTGCACTTGGTCTTACTAAACCTGATGAGATTCCTGCGGGAGAAGGAGCCTATCCAGGTTCTGGTGATACTCTTGTGTCTTGAAGCTCCCAGGGAGTGGATCAGGAAGGGAATTTACTTATCTTGTATCACTGGCCACGCTCAATGACCAAGGCAAAATGTAAAATTAATTAGCTTTTAATAAAAAATTTAATGTATGTTTCCAGAACACTGCCATGAAATAGAAACTAAACTCATATTCCAAGTAATAATGAGTGATGTAGAGACCTGAAGAAATGTCAGAATCTAAATCTAATGAAATCCTCAGGGTGTATCAAAAGTTGTAGCGAGCACGTTCCCTACATCTTCCCCGTAATTTTTTAATCTTTCATTAATCATGTCTAGCTTTATTATTATCATCTTTGTGCAAACCCTGGTGCGTTCACATGTGAAATAGAGTTTTGTGTAGCAGACTGTATTATTTGCTATGCATGGAATTATGAGTTTGTTTGTTTGTGTCATCCTGGGAATGAATGTGTCACTTCTCCTGGGCATTTGGTGGCATAAAGCCATTAAAATGCACCAGCAATGACCCCTGGTGCTTTACAAAAGGACGTAATACAAACTTTCTTGTCATGTTTAAGTGGCAGGGGAATTTAGGTATGTTCTCCAAAATGCAATTATTCAACTTGGAGCACAGCCAAGGCAGTGAGACTAACAATGTGTTTAATCTCTTGAAAAGATGGCATGGGATCTTTAATGACCATGTTTTGTCGGTATCTCGGATTTATGATGTCTCTCAGAGACAGTTCTTGTGGTGTCGTGCTCAAAAGACATAATTAGAAGATCCGTAACTCTGCTGAGCTTTGTTTCAACTGGTCTTTTTCAGAGAGATGTGTATTTATTCAGTTTTATTTCTAATCTGTTCAGTGCAGCCTTGTGATGTCGGGGAGCCAGCCCTGGGAGGAAGCAGCTGGTCTGACCCCATGCCATCCATTGATGGGGAAGCTGTTTCCCTGACAACGGCAACGATGAGAAACCAGAGAGCGGCTCTTTTCCAGTTCATGTTTCTTTTTCACTCTCTGTTACAGGCACTCATTATCTTCTGAGGAAGAATCAGATAGCTCCTATCAATCCAAACTAAAGCCAAGTGGAACAGTGGAAATATCATCAAATTTTCAAGATTTTTGAGGTTGTGAGCTTCTGTGAAGCCTCTTGTTATCAACATTAATTTTCTTCTTAAGAGTATTAACAAACTAGAATATTTTTTTCCCATTTAGGAATTATTAATGGCACTGTGTCAAAACAAAGAAGCAGGGTAAAAGAGTAAAGATTGCTGCACCAGCTTTACTTCAGGCTTTGTGCAAGATGCCTTTGTGTGTGCAAGAGTGCAGTTAGAGGGAGGGTTTGTGATTCAGTTAGGGCTGGAGAGCCAGTGGACACGGTGAAATACATGTCTGCCTTTTTATTAAAACTGACATTTTGGATTTCCTCAGGAAAAAGAGAAGCTGAGAGACAAGAGAAGGAGGTGAGAGCCAGGTTGGCGCAGGAGGCTGACAGCAAAGGCATGCTGGTGTTTTGATGCCTTTGCAAATAAGACCTGTGAGTCTGAGTCCACTGTGCCTCATGTAAACTCTAACCGGGGATATTGTCCTTTCTCTGATGTTTTGCAAATGTTTTTTTTCCCCTTGAATATCTAGTGAAAAGGACTGCATGGGTTGCAGAGCAATAATAAGGAGACAGAACTTTTTGACGTTGGGGAAAGGACTCTGGATTTATTCTGCTTGGTGTAATAAAATCTCAGTTTCTTGTTTTATTACATTTAAGTTAATAAACACAGATATGTGACACCAAAACAGTGAACTCAGGAATTACTAAAACAATAATTCAGCAGAACATAAGCCAGAATTCTTATTTAATACCAGCACAAAATATTTGAGTAATTTAATACATTAATTCATAAAGAGCATTTTTTTTTCCTATGAGAATGATGTTGCCACAACAGCTTTGGCAACATCAAAAGGCCTTGAAGGCTCCCTGTGACAATTCTTGTAACAGAGGTTTTTGTGAGAGGAGCCTGGTCCAATTCTCCAGATCCAGTGTGTCTGGTGTGTGTGTGTGTCATAGATCAATGTACTTCTAAAATACAGGCTGGATTTCTGCCAGTTCCTGAGGTAGCTTAAAATTCTGGGCAGACTATAAGATGTTGCTGACTGACCAGGTAGCATGAAATGCAGGGAATATACACAGATATCCAAAACTGGATTCTTTAACCTGCAAAGGAATTAGCCATTCATAAACTGAAAAAACAACTTATAGCTATGAATAGGCAGCATAAATCTTTCAGTTTTGTAAAAGAACTTTTATTTTCAAAGCTCTGTGCCTTTAAACATTATTGTGGTTACAAGCTATAAAACTTAATAATGACAATCATGTTGTTGTAGGCACTGCAAATACACCATATTCTAATGTCTCAACAGTTTTTGCTCCCGCAGATGCTCTGAGCAGACCACTGATGTTTGGTGTTTGGAGATGGATAAAGCCTGGGCTATGGTATTTATTTATTAATTTTCCTTAGGAAGTGTTAAGGCAGCGGAGTGGGTCTATATGAGAGGCTGCCTTACCTTGGATTGCAACATGACCAATTTTTATGCAACATCAGGCTCAATTCATGTGAAACTAAAGCTCTTAAAGCCAGCACACACTGATCTCCTGCAGGAAAGGTAGCATCCATCCTCATACCCAACATGTAATTTTGTTGCAGTGTCATTTCATGACCAAGCATTTTTCAAACATGCTTTTGGCTGGCAGAGGCTCAGTAGCAAAGAATAAATACCAATTAGCTGTATTCAGCTGGGGGCCTGTTTGCTGAGGTGGGGTCAGAGAGGGCCATGTTGTTAGGAGGTGGTTGCTGTTCACTGCAGCAGCTCAAGTCTGTAAAAACAAAAGCAGCATTTGAACAACGGAGAAAAGAAAATTGAGGAAGCTGGTGGTCAAAGTCTGAGCAGCAACATGTTAAACATAAACATTAACCTTTTATCCTTATGGCTGTGGCTTTTTTCCAGTGTAGTACAGGGTCTCCTCAGTATTCTGCTATTGCTTTCCTTTTGGTTTGGTTTAAACTACAGCATTTTAACACATGCTTACCTGGTGATGGGATGACACATTCTTCCCTCTCACATCTGGATATTGTTTTATCTTTTACTTCCAGCAACATCTTCACAGATGCAGAGACAAGTCTGATTTTTTTTTTTTAGGCTTTTTGTAGTGTTTCCCAAAATAAAAACTACAAATGTATTTGATTTCCTTTTCAACACTCAAACTGTGACACCAAATTAAATGTGATCACTAAAACCCTTCATAAAAATGCAGACAAAATGTGTTGCTTGAAAGGCTTCCAAATTCTGTGCTTTAATTCTACTTTAGAAATGCACTGTAGATCAATATTATTACTATTATCATTATTATCATTATTATTGTTATTAATATTATTATTAATAATAATAATAATAATTTGGGGCTGTATAATCTGTTAGGCAGTGATTAAAGTGAATGTGTGAATGCAAGAGAGGTGAGACTGAAGGAGGTAAAGGAAATGGAGTTGTGCATCCCATATTCAGTGGGATTTTGGTGACAGAAGAAACCTCTTTCCCACTTTATTTGCAGGAACAGTGAGACAGGCAGATCATGGATCAGGTCTGTATTCTTCTTTCTCACAAAAGACTATACTCAAAACCTCAAAAATCTTAAGCATAGCATTCAGAAGAGGATCAAAAATAAATCTTCATGGCCAAAATATGCTTCAAGACTGGAAGAAGTGCACTCTGATAATCAGGTTCATCATACCTGGACAGTGTGGAAGGCTGATGGAGGCCAGATGAGAAAGGCTGATGGAACATGAACATCCTTTTGATGTCCATGACACCTTTGGAGGTCCTCTGCAATTCAGCCTGCTCTACAAATCTGACCTGTGCTTTCACCAGTCATGGTAATTCCAGATGAGGGCAATGAAACACAGTTTGTAGGCAAAAATCCACTGTAGGGATCCTCTCAACCCCATCCTTCTGCTGGCTTTGGAATAGAATTGCAGCAAAAAATTCAAGGATTCTATTTAAATAGGAAACTGTCCACCAAATACCTACTTCAAGTATAATCAAAGCTAAATATTTGAACCAGAACTGACTCAGCCAGCTATGGTGAATGTTGTGACAGCAGTTATTAAATTTTACCCTGTATCAAGTACAGAGATAGGAAAAAAAATTGAAAAGTGACACCTGTCTAAGGTTGAATAAAACTCCAGTTCTCTGTGAAAAGGAATAAGTTGTCCTTTCCTTACATACTATTCTCTGCTACAGAACAGCATTTACAGGATAGCTGCTCATTACATGTGCACTTACCCTGCAATGCAAATTAAATAGCCCCTCTGATTTCAGGAGCCCTCTGGGCACTAAGCTCCTGCTCAAACTGCTAAGTCAAAACGGCAGCTGAGAGATGAAAGGACTGCCCTCCAGATGAGTGAGGGAATGATGTGTAATAAGATGCAATTTGCCCAAATGTAATTGTACCTGATGAATGTCATGGTGCAGCTTTTGGGAGAAGGCCTGGATGGAACAGCAGAAGAGACCTGAAGTGCTCCAACCTCATCCCAGGGGCTGGAGTTACTCGTGCCAAACCCGGATTGTCAGGTAAAAAATCTTCCCTGGAACATCAGCAGTTCAGGAATAGTGTTGGGAGATGATGCTGACTGCCCTTGCTAGAGATTTATATGCAGGCAAACTTAAAGGGAAGGAGGAATCTCGCATTTCCTTGTGGGAGGTGTTGAGCTAGAAAGAAGTTGAGCTTGGATTAACAAGTTCCCAGTGGGTGGAGGTGCACAGCACCTGCAGCTCTGTTAGCTTCCATTTGAAGCTCAGCTTTTTGGAAACTCTCCATTTTATGTCACTTCCTCGGAGACAGCATTTGAAAAATAAAGCCTCAAGCACCAGAAGAAATGGGAACAATCCAGGATGGGGTTTTTGTGCTGGGTTTGAGGAAAGCCTTTCCTATGCATTTGGATATGGTTGGGGTTTTTTGTTGCTCTGGAAATTATTTTTATATATACGGTACCTAACTGAGACTGTAAAGAAAACCTCAGCAAAGAGGTGTTTTAATCGAAATGCAAAATTTATTCCTTGAAATAATACTAATTTAAAAAAAAAAAAAAAAAAAAAAAAAAGGAAAAAAGAGAATCCCCTCTGAGTGTTGTCTCATCCCCTGAGACACCTCTGATCCATGAGCTCTTTGATTCCATTCACATGAGGCAGAGATACTGTCTAATTACTTAGAAATTAATTTGAAAACCAAAACTCACACCCTTTTTGCATACACTAAACACCCATCCTGTCCTGCACAAATTAGCAAACTGTGTGTGTTCCCTATGAGTCCCCATAGGATAATTTACAGATACACATGAAATTACCCATTTTGTTCATGTTTCCAAAACCTTCAAAAAATCCAGGAATGAAAACATACCATCTTCCCATATTTAAGATGTTGGTCTAGAGGAAACTGAGTATTTGACAACCCTTTTTATGTATCCTGCAGTTCTTGATGTTATATTAGGGCATGTCTAGTGCCCTAGCCATAGGCTTACCTAAGCTCTCCAGGAAGCTTTATGACTCATTCCTGGTACATATATATTTATTTGTACAAATGCTGTAGCCTCACACACAATCTGAATACTTCATACATTACCTCAGCCTGTTTTAATTGGTTTTTCATCTCCTAAACTGTTACATGTTATAAAGCAGGCAAGGGGAGGATCCCTCAAGGTCATCTGGTCAAATCCTCTCTTCATAATGAAAGATGATTTAATATACTGTATTTTCTAGTGCTTGGGCTAGGCTTCTTTTGAACATCTCAAATAATGAGGTTTCTACTGCCTAGCAGGAAAGATTATTTCACATGGTAACGGACCTTGCCAGTAGAAAGTTTTTGTTATTTCCTAAAGCTCTTTATCACATTCCAAATGCTGTAGTGAGATTTATACTCTTTGATAACTGTCTTGAAACACCTATAATGAAGCCCCATCTGGAAGAAATGCATGAATTTCAGTAAGATGAGGATAGCTAATTTTGGAAAATTGAATGAAGATGGAAGGATAAGGCTGAACGTAATGCACATTATCTATCCATGTATTCAACTAAAGGAAAAAAAAAAAAGACAGAAAAATTTACTTCTGCTGTAAAAATACTCTCCATCTTCCCCTTATTTCCAATTAGAACTAAAAGAAGTGGATAATTAATCTGCTCAGAACTGTGTGTGACATTTAGCCACATTTGAAAACACAAACAAAGCACACCTTACTTTCAAGTTCTTGATATCTATGAATCATTATTAAATCCTTTGAATTGAATAAGATTATATATGCTAATAGACATATAGTTATTTGAGGCTGTTCCAGGGGACTCTTGTACATCCTTAAGCTGTCTTGAGCTAGCTTAAGAAACTTTATTTTTTAGGAGATAGAGGACTACTCTTATTTAAAAACAGCCTTTCCTAGGGGAATATAAATGCACTTTCACTCATTGCTTTAGATAATGTTGGGAATGTTGTATTGAGACAGCTGAGGGCATGAGAGGGTCACAAAATTATATCCTAGTGATATAATTTTTCAAAAGCTTTATACAAAATATAGTTTTTAAAGTTAATTCTGTGATGAATTAATAGCTACTATGGGTCCAGTTTGTATGTATTGTTGGCATAATTGGAAGGAAAGAGACTGAGCTGAATTCAAATGAGAAATTTGAAAATGTGGGATCATTTAGGCTGCAATATCCCCAGCTGTATCTCGTTTACCTTCCATAGGTTTGTGCTGGTCTGTATTTGCCACAAACTCATCAACTTTAAAGAATTAGGGACAAAAACTGCGGAAATACACCCCAAAGAAACAGGGCTTGAAGTGATGTTTCGTCTGGGTTTCCCTGCCAGAATTGGAAAAACCATTTTACTTGCTTTATAAGATACTTACTATACCTTAGACCAGAAATACAGATATCTGAGAGGGGCGATATAAAAGGTAGAGCTGCCAAAATAGTCGGTGAAAGATGAGTTTTATATGGCCCATGCTTCAATGTGAAGTGGGAAGGGAAATGGGGAATCTGTGTGTGTAGGGGAAAACAGGGAAGGGAGGCAGGAGCTTGAACTCATTGAGCAGCACAGCAAGCTGAAGCTGAAGCTTAGGAAAAAGCAAGCACAAAATCTGTATGCAAGGAGGAGGGAACAGAAGGTCATGCAAAGGGGAAGGCCTGTATTTAGCCCATCTTTGCTTAAAGGTTGGGGTCATTTGGCTGAAAATATAGTGACTTTTGCAGTTGATCTCATTCTTAGGACTTCAACTTCCCACATGTGAGATGAGGTTAAATTCCTAATGGTGCCCTCTTCTGCAGCTTTCCTTCATTTCAGTACAATGAGTCATCTATAATCACAATAAACCTTGAAGTGCAACTTCTGGAGCCTTTGACCACTTCTTTGGCCAGCCTTAATGATGCCAGCTGTAACAGATGCCTCGAGGCAAGGCAGATTTGTGCTTTTGGAGCAGTTCATGAAACAGTAATAATACCTTCATTCACATTGTATAAATTATTTATTTGTCTTCTATTGTCACCTTCTGCAGATATGCTAGCAAGCAAATTAATTTGCAGACTATTCATAGGAATAATTGAAGAGAGTATTGGGAACTCTTTCGTTTATTTTTTGGATGTGTGCTACATATTTGGATCTAAGACCTACACTCTAAATGGTAAGAAAAGGTTATTTTATTTACTGAGTAGATTCAGATCACTTTGACTGAGGAATTACAAATGTGTGAGAAACTTATTTGTTATTTTCAGATGAAATACTGAGTATTTTCTAAGAGGTTAATGTTAAAAATGTGAAGCATTTGAAGAAAATTCAAGAGTAAGAGAGAGGCCATATTTGCTGATGTATTTATTAACTATTTATTTTGGTTTTTTTATTCACGAAATACAAAGGTAGAAGGGCATAATGAATTATGAAATATATTCCTCTTCAGCTTAAGAAAGGCTAAATACGTTGTACTTCTAAATACAGCACTGCTGTCTAACGTCTTCTTTACTCTGAAGGCAGGAGGTCAAGAGAATGAATTATTTATTGAAGTGATACTTGTTTATCCTGGAAATTATGGTGTTATATATATATTTATATGCTTGTGTATATATATACATATTTATGACTGTAAATAAATTAATATAGCTGTATCCCTCATGGTGAAGATTGAGAAATGTTGGGTATTCATCATTGTGAAGCAGGGGGAAAGGACTTTCCATGAGATTTACTGGAACAGAAAAACAGTTTCTAAACTGCAGAACAAAAGAAAAACAATATTAGTTGCAGGGTTTATATATAGGCAGGGATATTGGCATATTGAAAAAATTGGGAAATACAATTATGAATCCTTGAAGAAGAATATGAGGGAAGCATTACCAAGCAAATGAAGATGAGTGATGTCAGATAATGACCATCCAGTGCTTGATACACAAACAAAGCTGAACAAAGTTGGATGGGGACTGTTAAATGGACGTGAACAAATCAAGATGAACAATGAGAGATGATGGATTTTGAGTAGACAAGAAACAAATTACAGTAAGTGATGTCAGGTGATGTTTATAATGCATCAAAGAAAGAGAAAAAAAAAAAGTTTTCTTTCTCTTATAGAGTTTACTTACACTGGATTCCTGAGTAAAGCCTTTTCTGTACGGGCTAGCATGTTTCAAATTTAGAGCAACTGTCTGACAATAAGATGATATCAAAAAACTTCTAGTAATATATTTTTTAACACTGCAAATGTGTGCCATATTTTCCTGGTAGCTGATCACTTTCTTGGATTTAGCTACAGTTATGACTATAACAGTGAGCTCCTCATTTAAAAGACAATGTCATGCTTTGAGTGCTAAAGGAAGCAGAAGGGCTTATTAATGCTCCTAAATTACATTAAGGTTTTTATAAATATGAATGCTTTGGTTTTTTTCTGCTTATCTATTCCTCCCTTGTTGTTGAACATTAAATTGAATTTACATCATAATTTTCTCCTACAAAAACCAGAAAATACACCTTCTTGTTTTATTCAGTACTCTTACGGGCTGTTGTGTATAACATCATTGTATTTTGTATTTGGATTAAGTCGAGAATTTTATTGATGATAAGCGACCCACAATGTTGAGATCCAAAGTGAGAGACAGCTGAAGGGATCAAACCCCACTTATTTGCGCAGAGCTTCAGTCACACCATCTTAGGCCAGAAAACCTCACGAGACACCTTAACTGGGCTCCCTTCATTTTGCTAAGTTTGAGCTTTTGTACCATTCGCTTGTTCCCCACGTTTGTTTGATATTCTCTCTGTAGCATCTGCTTTGGTGATGGCAATTAATATTATCTACTTATTTTAATTAAAATGAAGTATTTTCTACGTTAAAGCAAAGCACTATGCATCATTTGCCAGCAGTTGTCTTGTGGTGGTTCTCAAAATACGGGCACATTTTTCTGTATTTGCACTGTCCTAGCCTTTCCCTCTTTCCTTGTATTGTTAGCCAGTGTAGATTTAAAATCTGATTTATGCTTCTTGGGCAGAAAATGGGCTGCTTGCACCAGTACCACAACTGTATTGTCCTGGTCCCTGCTGATGATGGCCACCCTGAGTCACTCTGAGTGGGCAGAGAAGGTTGGGGAACTGTAACTCCTTCCTTATCTCTCTGTGACTGAGTGGAAGGCCCCAAAAACTTGCTTGACGAGGCTTTTGGCTGTTCATGTAGTTTGAGTTGGATGAACAGGAGAAATACCTACAGGATATACTCAAGAGGTAAAAGCAACAAAAAAGACTTTATTGGCACCTATAGAAAGTCAGAGAACTTTGGTAAAAGGTTTAGAGCAGCATTCAGTCAACACAAAACACTTCTCAAAGCATTAATTTGGCCCATTCAAGTTTGGAAGTTCTAAGCCCCTTTTATTTTAAGTTACTCAAAAATTCCTAGAAGAGGAAATTGGAAGAAGAAAGACTGAAAAGATGTGGGAAAAGACACCTACAGCTACCAACTCCTGGGTTCCAGCAGTGTCCAGCTGATAGAAACTCCAGGAGGTAGGACCAAGAACATCTGATTGTCTCATGGTTGGCTTTAAATACCTCTTGGCCTTCCCAAACCCTTCCCTCAGGTGGGTCTTCTGGTCATTTGGCTACTCAGAAGCTGGGTTAGGGGCTCCAGAGACAGGTGTGGAGCATTTCCTCTACTGTGCCAGGGATTGGCACCACTGCTGACCTGGGATACAGGCTCTAGGGATGGCAGATGTGGGGCAGGGCATTGCTTCTCCAGGGCAAGGCCCAAACTCCTCCTTCCCCCCCACTCATGCACCCCAAAATATCTCGAGATATCAACCTTTCCAGTGTTGCACACTGAGTCACCTGCAGGTGATAATTTCCCATCAGATTTTCACTCCAGGTGACTCAGTTTCATCAGGCTGTGCTGTTTTCCTCCATGGTCTCCAGTGAGATGTGGCAGAAGCGATGGGCAGGGTGTGACTCACACAGGTTCCTTAGGCTCTTTCTATTGAGACTTGTATTTTTCCTTATCACTCTGCTACTTGGAACTTCCTGTTCTTGACAAGAAGCAAAAGGAAAAAAAAATTACCAAAAGTGCCTGTTTCCTCCCTTAGAGGGGTAGGTCCTCCTGTATTAACAGCAGTCCTGAAAGAACCTGGACAGTGGGAAGCAATTTGTGTGTATTTAATTAGCAGTGGCATTTAATTACCCCTTTGGTTAGGTTTATATTTATGTGTTTGTATAAGAGCTATCATTTCATCTAAGTTTAAGCAGAAGTAGTTTAACCTCTAAAATGTTATGATGTCAGAACTTTAACAAGGCAGGAAATTTTCAAAAGCACTTATCAGATTAACTGGCCATTCTAAGACACAAATACCAATTACCATTATGGCTGTCAGGTACTGTCATATATTGAAATACAGCAGCCAGAAAAAAAGAACATCATTATCTACTATGAAAAATCTAGGTTTAGAATTTTCATGCCCAAAGCTGTCTTTTGATGTACCCTTTATCCTATGTAGCTGAAAACCTATCAAAAGCTATTTTGTAAACTGTTAACTTTTAGAACTATTACCTAAAAAAAAGAAACTGTCTTCTGTACAGCTGTCTTCTGTACAGTGGGGGAAATGTGGGAATATATGGTTTAAATTCCCAGGAACATTTATGAATTATAAAAAAATAATTGATATTACTGCATCTGTGAATCCTCCAAAATAACCACATGTATTTTCCAGTCTGAACACATGCAATATGACAATTTTTTTGTCATTGTCTTAATTCTTGCCAAATTCAGTGCCTCTGGGCTCACTTCCCATAGTTTCTAGTTATCTCATGACTGCCTTACAAAGTGTGTAGTCTTGAATGCTACAAAATGGACTTTCTTTGTTCCAAATTTTGATGCGTTTCTTCTTCACAAGCAAGGAATTTTATTTGGTGTGCTTGAGGACTCCCAGTCCAGCACGAGCTGGTTCCAGGTCAGATCCACTGTGAATGACTTTTTCTTTCTTGTTCATGATTGTAAGGAGAAAAATGTGCATCTTGGATATTGGTCTGCCTATTTTTGCAGTTTGGGAAAGAGAAAATATTAGCTGATATTTTGGTTAAAAAAAGCACCATTGACGTTCATTTGCAATATTTTAGTATCATCACAGGATATTTTTTTTTTAGTCAGTTTGAGGTTTCATGTAATGAGATTATGCAACATTTTTCTTCCTAATACCACTATGTGCCATCAACCTACCATTCAAACTTTTTAATCTGAATACCCTTCAGCTCGACACTTTAGATAGGTTTATGGATAGAAATTGAGCTACTTATTAGAAATGCTGCTCATCTCTGTTTTCTGGGTTTTATGTTCCTTCTGTCTTCTTTTTGTGTATTCTTTCTGTCTCTTCTTAGATATTTCGGGCCATAAAGCAGCTAATGTGGGAAAGTTAGGTATAAAAGAAGGAGGCATTAAGTATAAAAAAGGAAGCATTGTCTAACTTTATGAACTTTTAGTAATTGTATGACCTTTGATAGGCATGTCAAGGTCTGCAGTTATGAAAGCTATTTATAAATAGCAAAATGAAATGCATATATGTGCTACTGAATCAAAATAAATAGCTTAATTTTTCTCTAGTTGGTACTGTTTCACTTTTTTTTGTCTGTAGTATAAAGCACCTTGGCCTGGTACTTGGTACATTTTCTAAGTAGCTTTTTTCCCATACACTGTTCTGGCCTTTCCCTGACCCTCCACCTCGGTGACACCTGTAAAAAGAAGTGATATTTAATTAATCATCACTTTAAATATCATCAGAAAAGAAAATGGAATTGAAACAGCCCCAAGCCACCTGAGTGCCTCATAACATCAAAACATTAGCACTAGAAAAAAAAAGAATTTTTTCTACATTAACCATCTGATTGTGTATGAAGAAAAAGAGGAAATAATGTGTCCAGCTACTGGCAGATTAACCAGTTTTCTTAGGATGCTTATGGAGTAGAAAGGCTGATCTGCTTCTACAGGGATGGGAGCTTCCTGTTCAAACAGGAAAAAATTGGCTCTAATCCTGATGGATAGGTATAAATCTTGAAATACTGAATTTAACTGGCTGCATGCAGTTTTAGGCTTCAGCTGTACTGAGAGATTTAAGCGAAACTCTTTGGCCAGTGACAATTACACTTTTATTAAACTATTCTTGCCTTGCACCTTAAAGTGCCAAAAAGGGAAGCGATTCCTATGGCCCTGTCAGGTTGATTGTCTACCTGAATGAAGCTAATGAGGTCTTAATACTGCAGTGGTTACTCAGGCAAGGTTTTAATTAATGGGTGACACATCCTTAATGCCTCATGCACCTTCTTCCCTCTGTGGCGCTTCTCTTTAGCTTCCAAATTCAAAATTGATTATGTTGAATGCAGGTCCCTTCATTTTGTTACAATAAAAAACTTTTCTATATAGATAAATGGAATATATGTTTTTTTATCATCTTGTGATGTTCTAGTGCATACTTACTATTTCAGGCCCTGTGAAATGGTAAGCAGTATCTCAAGCCTTTTCTCAAGTTTTGAGAAGGCAACAAAATTACAGTCAAGAAGCTGCTATTTTTACTTTCCTTTTTTTGTCTTTTTTTTTTTTTTTTTTGTGTGTGTGTGTTTGTGTTCTTCTCCTCTGGTGCTAACCAGTTATTAGTTCAAACTCATGTCTGCCAAACCCTGTAGAATAAAATTTTTTGAAGTAGCATCTGTCTCTTCTAACAACTTGTGTGGATTGCCGTGGGAATGAAATTCCTTTTGACTTGCCTCCAGTTCCAGAAGTGCTTGTGTGTTCTTATCTATTAAGAATGAGTCTGCAAAAGATCTATATGCAAGCCTTTGTATGATAGACAAGAAGGGTTTACCTGAGGCACAGTCTCCTCATACTATAAGCAAATCAGTGCTGTGCCCTTGGAGTCAACCAAGTCCTAGAATGGAGCTCTTTTATAAACTCATAAACTGCAGCAAAGCACTGTATCATTTTCTTTTTCTGTGCACTAGAATAGTGTTTTGTTCTACAGATCAAAATGAAGCTGCCTAATAATGAGGCCAGCCTAAGGTTTTCTGGTGAAGTTTTTTTCACCCTTTTTCAGCTGGTTCACTGGCAGGATACTTTCAGATTTTGATGGCCTTTATACTACTGCCTTGTTTTTTCGTCTCCATGGAGTGGCTGGAATCCATCTTTGTGAAACTTCACCGACATCTATGGAATTACACATTTGAAAAAAAATCATTTGAGGTTTACTGAAATATTATTGCACATTACATATGATTGGAAACATCAAAGCAACTCCTGTTTTGTGAGATTAGCTGCGGTATTTTGCTGTGTATTTGGAGCACAACAAAAACAATGGGTTTAGGCTCCTAAATAGTGTACTTGCTTTCAAGTAGCTCAGCCATTGCTGCTTGTGTTAGCTGGGAGAGGTAAAGGAGCCCAAGAAAGGTGAATTACATGATTTGGTATGAACATGGGGTGTTCATAACCAAGCAGGCAACTTCAGAGGGTAGGCAGTAATTTTCTGTGCTGGTGCAGCTCTAATAGCTGAGATTGTATGAGAATCTTTCCCTTCCTGGCTCTCTAAGGCTCACTTCCTACAGAAATTGGAAGTAGTAGGACAGTCACAGATGGTTCCAGCTGATGGCTCTGTAAAGCCCTGAATCCATGCCTGCTGAGTACTAGGGAAGCAGCTCCTCAGTTTTCTGTCATGTCCAGCCAGCTTCTGTGAGTCTGTGTCTGGCTGTGCAAGGAAGCTGTGCCTGGCTAGTGGACCTGAACCTTATGGCAGATATGAGATAACCTCATGTAATTTTCTTCCTGCCCCTGCTGTGTTCTCACAGTGGTGGTTTCAGTCAATTTGGTGGGTGAGTTCAGCTTTTGCATTCTTATTTTTGAGCATGCTAGTGTTTCTTTAATCTCTGTATGTGGCCATGGTGTTTCGAGGCAAGTCCTTAATTACATGTTGTTTTTCAATTCAGCACCTAAAGGGCTCACCAGACAGTATTTGCAAAATTGGTTATCTTTGCAGCTAAGCTCTAAGATTTTCTTAGATCTTCTAAAAGAGGAGTTTGTTTGTTTATTTGCACTCTGTGGACCACAGTTAAAACATTGTTGACATATTAGGTTTGTGTGTGGTACTGACCAGCTGAATTTATTAATGTTTCTGGATAGCAAGACAGAGCTTCAGCTGGCAGATCTATGGGCTGTCCTCAAATGAGGGCAACCTTTTTTCCCTGTGGTTTCTTGATAGTGTTATAAAGCTGAGAGTCTGTTTGTCAGCTTTTCTGTTCTCTGGATAAATGCATGAATTATTGTGCATTAATTGCTTCCTACAGGTATTTGCAGCTAAAAAACTTGTATTGCATATTGTCTATCCAGTCAGGAAACAGAAGCTAAACCAATCAAGAGATTCTGGAGTTTAGGAAGCAGGAGAGGTGGTGTAATCTCTCTTTCTTCCTCTCTCTGGAGGAGGAAAATTCTTATAGAGAGCAATTTCTAGATGTACCATCTGGTCTTTCATACACAGAAATCTCATGACCTGGACTAAGACTGAATACGTTGTCAAATAAATAGGGTGTTAGAATGAACTGTTTTCCCATCCAAGTCACTTCTTAGTTTTGTGCAAAAGATACTGCTAGGGCCAGACTGAAGATTTGAGCCTCACAGGCCCGTGTGATAGTTAGGTGCTTCTGTTGGAAGATTGTTTACCTGAATTTCTGCTCTGCTAGTGTGACTTTAGAGTAGAGAATGGAACTATGTCAGTTCCTATGAGGTGAAGACTTGTCCCCTTCATATCAAGAAGGAAAGGGAAGTCTATTTATAGATTGTGGATATTATCACAACCATCCTTTATTTTGTTTATATCACTTCTCTGAAACTTTATCTTGGCAGAAGATCTTGCATCTGGTGGAATGACACTGTTGAGTGCTACCTCTTGGGTTGCTGTTAATATTGCTCTGTGATTTGTCCAGGAGACAGAACTATCAGGGCTGCTGACAAACCTGTGCAGCAGAATTTCCTGTTGCACAGACCCATCTGTGACAGCTCTATTTTTTTCCCCACACTGGATGATTTGTCTCTCTCCAGAAGAAGTGACACATCTGACAATATTTGTCCTGCCACCGTTTGTTTATTGTGTGCCCAAAGCCGGTGAATTTCATCTGATGGATGAAAAGCACCTCAAGTTTATTTTTGTAGTTCCACAATTATTATCATTGTGGCTGAAAAGGAGAACTAAACTTCTAGTGAGTACTTTTGTGAGGCTAAGCATGTTTGTGGGCAGTCCTTGACACTTATCTTTCTTGTGTCCAGTTACCTCAGGTTTGTACCTGGCAGTCCAGTTCTTTCCCATTCCCAAACATCCAGTGTTGGGAATGGATTAACCTGGGATAGGCAGATGTTCACATGAACCACAGACCAAATCTAGGAAAGATGGCTAGGCAGTGAAATATCTTGCCTGGTGGGGGGGTTAGCTTTTTTTCTCCAGTTAAATTTGCCTTGCTTGAGTCACTTGTTTTGCAGCTCATTGACATCACATTTCCCTCCTTCCCTTTTAGGAAGGAAATAAAATGCCTTATTTGAGGAGCATGGCATAACCAGTCCTTCTCTCATCCACCTTTTCCCTCACATATATCATATAAGAAAGGAGGAGCTTGGGTAACACCGTTCCTTTTGACTCAAGCCCTGCAAGGTCCCGGAGCAGGCTCTTCCCAGGCAGTCTTGTGAGGGTGTGCTGCACTCTGCCAGCCTGGTTTACTGTGAACTCTGAGTCTGTCCCTTTTAAATCACACTGCAAAGCATCTCATATTTAGCCTTGCATGGTGCTGAGAGCTAAAAGAAGATTCTGCATCCTCACTTCCCCAACAATATTTGGCTATTAATGAGTTTAACACCTCTGCTTAATGCAGCCTTGTTGGCTGCCTTTAGAGGTGTGACGTCAGTTCAGGGTTAAGAACTCTCAAATTATTTTGTCCGTCTCGCAGGTTAACTGACTGATTAGAGATAGAAATTGTAGGTCCAGCTGATTCATCATGCTAATTAATTGAATTAATTCATCAAAATCAGCTGTGCCAAAATATTGTGCTGCAAGCTTGGTACTGTGCTGAAAATACAACATTTCATGAAACCCTAATTTTTCAAACATTAAAAATAGTGCAAAGGCAATTAATAATGCACCTAAGAATAGATAGATTTTAAAACAGATTTAAGCAGTGACTGTGCAAGAAGTCCCAGAAAAATACTTGATATTTTCTATTATTTTACTAGCTCTTCTAGAAAAGAAGGTGAAGGAAGAATCTAGTGGGTAATATACTTAGGGGAAAAAAAACATTGATGGAGCTTTCTAGCTCTGAAAAAAAGAAAAAAAGAAAGCTTTCAGATCTGATCAATGTTTAATCTAACCTCAAAGTAGAATGTTTCTTTTCCCTTAGTAAAGAGCAACTTTTTTCTTTTTTTCTTAAATAAGATATCTTTGATTTTTGAATGCTCAAAGACAGAAAAATTAATATGTTTCATTTTTATATGTATTTAAAAACTGATTTTTGTATTTTTTAATCCTGTTATTTTCTCTTTGGCCTATAGAGATCTTTAATCTTCAGCCATTCAGGCGTGTAGGAAAATACTTCGCTCAAGCCTTTGTGAATGCTTTAGTGATTTTTAGTAGCTTTAAATATTTATTCTTTTTAAGCTAGTATTAATATTGTTCAGTCAATCTACATTTATTGTGATTGGAGAAAAATGTAAACTAAATTTCACTTCATAGGAAACATCAACATTTGAGACTTGATTTTAAATTTGGGAGAACAACAACACCACAAGTGGAGGCAAACTTTGTGTCTAAACCCACTTGTCTCGACTGGGATGTAAACAAGGTTTTATCTTTCAGTAGATCAAGACATAGGAGAGCTAAATTATGTCAAGTAGTGTGCCAATGAGACCTTGTTGTGAGCTTGTTATCAATACACAAAGGTATTGAAAGTGGTTTTAGTTTTTAAATTAAGTTCATTTATTCCTCAGGGATCTTCCCACCCTTATGATTACAGGGCAGGATGCACAGTCTCCCAGTCTTGTGAACATAAGGTCTCTTTGAACAGGGATGAGTGATTTTTTTTTTCCTACCTGTCTTTTCTACAGCATTCTTGATACCATTTTGCTTTATTGTAAATCTGAAGAAAGTGGTTTTCTTCATGAAATAGTGAGTTTTGAAGAGAAGGATTATACATATTGCTTTGTTAGCACTGATAGCAATTTTGTTGTTGCAAGATAAGGCATCCATGCTCTCAGATGAAAACACACCTGGGGATCCAGCGCTCTCACTCCTGGCTCTGGAGCCACAAAGTGTAAGGCCTCTATACTCAGTGCTGAAGGGAGGAGTGTTATCAATAAATGAGCCTCTCTTTTTTGTTTTCTGTGCATTTCTACCATCTGCAGGAATGGGAGATTTTCATCCTGTGTTTTTTAAACAAGGAGAAAATGAACACAAGTAACTGCAGAAGTGTTAATAACATTTAGAATAAGTTTTCACATATTGGAATAGCTTTTTTTCCCTCCGCCCTGGGCACTTGGTCCTGCTCAGGCTGTGGAAAGCAGTCAGAAGAACTGAGCTGCAGATGTCTAGTTGGCATCAGAGAGATGAACTGGCTCCACCATCCCTCTCTGGCTCTCCACTCATCACCACAGGGAGGTTTTGGACGTGTAGGCAGGAGAGAAGTGGCTGCTCCAATGTGGTATTTCCAGTAAGTGACACAAACTGGAAGAATTCCTGAGATTCCTCTTGAAACAGATGCGAACAGACCCAGAGCAGCTTTGCTTAAATAACTGGTTTCTTCATGAGCCAATTCTTCACTGAAAGGATTTTGGCATAGAAGTACATAATAGCTGTAATTTTTCTACTGATATAGCACTGTTCCTTTTATGTTCAAATAAAAACACCCTTGCCTAGTACATATGTACAATGTTCTATGGAGCAAAACCCAATCTTTCCCGTCATCTTGTTTAGATTGCAGAAGGGAGATTGTAAAAATCCTGCATGTTGAGCACCAGCAAATGTTCCTGTCCAGATGTGGATGTGAACAAGCTTCTCAGGGGGTACCTACATGTTAAAAACCAGCTCAGTATAAGAACATTATTTGTTGTAAACATTTAAGGTAATACCAGGCCCCAGTGTGGTTCTGTAATAAGAGGTTGCTGCACGTCATAGTTGGTTTACTTTGTTCTTCCCCAGTTAACTTGAGGGAAGGTGCAGTTCTGGTGCAAAAGCAGTCCTCTGGCTCATTTATGGTGAATAGAATAATATGTTGATAGTAGATGTTGCAAAGCCATCTAAGTTCAAAGGTGCTCATTTTGACAGAAAAGGTAAAAGTAAATATCATTACTTAGGGACAAAGAAAAATGCCTTTTGTGTTTAGCAGAGTGCCAAGAAGAATTTTTAGACCACCTAATGAAAAATATAATTCTATTTTAACTTTTCTTCTTGCTTCTGCTTTTAAATATATGGCTTTTTAAACATTGGTAGGTAAATACAATATTTTCTTCAAAGACATTTTTCTCTTCTTGAGACAATTTGATTGATCAACCAGTTTCCAACTTTTGTTATAGTATTTACAAATATTTTTTTCTTTTAATTAACTAATACTTCTGCTGTGGAACTAAAACTCATAGTAAATGTGACACACCTGAGAGAAAATATTTTCAGCATAAAGCTGCCTAAGTTTCCAGTTCATACTGTACTAATTGCTCATACAAAAGAAACGCCTTTTTTTTTTTTTTTTTTTTTTTGAGACAGCAAATCATAATAATGGGAATTTTAACTATGGAAATTTCAGGTGAAAAAAGATTTTAAAAACTGTTAACAAAAGAGAGTGTTTATATTTTATATTAATTATTTTCCCCAAAGCACTACATTATTTTATCCTTGAATAAGCAGCAATGGGACACCCAAGAAAGGGTGTGAATGAGAGTCACTTCAGTGAGTAAATCAAACTACTGCAAATCACACAAGCAGAGGACCTGGCTTGGAGTCCTCAGCTGCTCTAGCAGCTTTCCCAAGGGTACAGACATTGGGATTATCTGCTGCTGTTGGTGGGATGGCTGTTTACTGTGGTGCTGCTGGCTCGCTCCCAGCACTGCTTGCAGCTCCAAGAGGAGTCAGTGCTGTTCCCATGGGAGCTTTGTGCCAGAACAAAACCAACCCTGCCATGATACTCCCCATTCCCTTGGTGGGAAGAGGACTGGTCCATTTGGAAAGGAACATTGTTAACATTTACAATACCTCAGTGGTTTACAGTGCTTAACAGTGACCCTGCAGAGTGACAGAATTAGTTAAAGCTTGCATGTGGAGATTACACTTGGAATGTATTATCACACACATACATTTACATCCTCTTATGCAGAAAACCGGTTTTCAAGGGATTTTCCTCCAAATATTGCAGAAGGGTAGGGGAAGGAGGTAACATTCTAGCAGATATTGTTTAATATGGAATTTAAACCTGCTGCCTGTGAGCTTTGCTGGTGGTCTGCAGTGGGTAGGATGGGGAACTGCTGGTTCCTTTTGTTTTTTTGGAACACAAATGATTTTATAGACCACCATCAGAACTCCCCTTAGACATGTCTGTTGCAAGTTGTAGACTATAGCCTATTTATTCATCCCTTATGCTGAAGTTGTCCTGTTTCTTGTTGCTCTTTCAATGAAAATTTTCCAGTTCTGCTATAGACTCCTGGAAAGAGGGGCCAGAACTGTCTGAATTATTCAAAATATTGGCATGCTTTGGATATTAATGCAGAGACAGAATGATCTCTGTTCCTTTTCCTCTGTTCTTCTTCTAGCAATATATATTGTTTGCCTTATTGATTGTCTCTCAGTGGAAGAAGTGAAGCACAACAAGAGTACTCTGAAGCACAACAAGAGTAAGCATAGTTGATGTCTAATTTCTCCAACATCCTTAGAGAAATCTTTCCTTGACTTCAAATATGAATAATGTAGTTCTTCATCTCTTATCAAAGACAGATTTGGGTAGAGTTAACTTACTATGTTTACTTAGGAATGGGGAGATTTGTAGAGAGCATTTCAGGAAGTGCTCTTGAGTTTGAACGCAAGGACTAATTGAAAATACGTTATTTTTTCCTGGACACTGCTGGTCAGTTTTTTTTTCTGCTCTCAGTAATGGCAGACAAGGTGTCAGAGAAAAGCTGATGCATTTGATACTGGATTTCCTGCATTCTGTTCCTCCTGGCACCAGCAATCAAAGAATTAGGCCGTCTCCTTTTTCATTTTGCAGGAGGACTTTTCTAAGCAAAGTGCTGTGGGGATTCTCAGCCCAGCTAGTCCTCTCTCACCCGTGAGCACTGCTCTGTATACTGGTTTTGTGTCATCCCTGCTCCAAGTGGAAGCTGGAACACAAGGAGTGCATCCACCACTACTCAGCTGATGCACAGAGAAGTGTGGGCAGTTTTACAAAACTGCTGGCAGCAGATGTTTGGCTGGTGTAAAGCATCTTCAGCGATCCTCTGACGCTCTGCACCAGCTGAGGATCTGCTTCTGGTTATGCAGCTGGGACTTCAGGCTGCACTGAAAGCAGCTGAACTTCCCACTCTGATCATTTAGAAGGGATCTTGGTCCTTTCAGAGCTTTTCAGGCCTTGTAATGACATTTGCTGGTTGTTTCATTTATTTAAACGAAAATAATCATCAGATTGTGACCGATACAAACAAGGAGTTGCTTCATGGCTCATATCACAAAAAATTTGAACTTGCAAAATTAGCCAGGTCACAGGGCCTTAGAAATGTATCAGGTTTCTCCATAAGCAGTATATCCTTCAAGTCAGTGCATTAACGCAGGTTCTATGAGCAAAAACCTGTCTTTTTTTCTCAGTGACTCAAGCATATTGCTGCTGTTTTGTATGTAAGACAGGAAGGGGGACAGCAGTTTCTACATATTGTGTTGTAAGAACATCTTATTAAGAGTCTGTGCCTCTAGTTTTGTCAGATTACATTAATTGGCAGTGAAAATCACCCTCAAAAAAGATGTACGCAGATTTTTTTCTGACCGCTTACACCTGAGACATTTGTGGGATTGCTCACCTTGATCTTGGGGGTTACAGCTCCTCATTTTTAGGTATTTTTTGTTGACATTTTCAGTGAATTCTTTCCCTAAGAAGAAGTGTCAGAAAATCATGAATGGATCTTTAGGCAGTTACATTACTTTACAACAGCAGCAGGAAGAGTGATAACATTAATTCTAAGCTCAAAATAAAAATCCAACAACATTGCACTGTTCACCATTTCATGATTACCTTTTTCCACATGGTTGTCACACATACATGTGGCAAATTGCTGGATTCTGAGGGTTTTCACTATTTAGTACTTATTTTTTTTTGGTTTTTTTTCTTTTATTTTAAAAATTTCTTTCAAAGTAGGTTTGGCTGTGTTAAATGCACATGTTTCTGAATGGTTCATTCAGGAAAGAAATAACACCACTCAGCTTCACAGAGTACTTAGTGATTATACACTCTGAATTTACAGCTCATAGCAAATAGATGATCTACTTACAGGAGAAACATTCTCAAGAGTCCTGTAAGTAATGAAGTAGAGGAACTGTGTGTGTTCATAAATAGAAAAATAGGTAAAATCTACTGAACAGAAATCATTAACATTTCTGTTCACAAAGATAAACTAGAAGGAAAATCAATAGGTAGGATAGTTGTGGTAAAATATTGTTCTAAACTATCTATCAGGTAATAGTTTCCATGGCAGATTTATGAGCCTCTTCTGGGGACCTTGAAGCTTGAGTGTGTTTCATATTGTTTTTAAAAAAGCATAAAATCCCATCCAAAAGGAAGGGACAAGACATCAAGTGGATGTTTTAGTATCCATCAGAACCACTAGAAAATGAGTCATTTGCATTCAGGGAGTGTGAAGCATCAGTGGTTTATTGCTCAGAGAGAGTTGGAGGAACATGGGCTGGCAGGGGCGCACAGGCTGAAGCTGAGAGCTTCTTAAAAATACCTAACTCTGAAGACATCAGACTGGGAAGTGGAAGGACATGTAATGCACTCTCTTCCAGCAATACTTAAGGAATGCAGGAGGTATTCCTTTCCCAGATGCAATTTCTGACTTTTAAGATTCAAAGTGTCTCAACATTTAGGGTAATACTGTCACAGAATTAAAGGTGGTTGAATAAGAACTGATAAATTGTAAGACTGAAGTATTGAAGGTGTCTTGTTGGAAACCTTGTAACTGCAAGTTATGTCTGATTTTAATCTCTTGTACAACTGCTAATCCAAGCTACAGAATCCCACATATTATGCTATAATTACTGCTGGTCTTGAAGGCTGTAGCTGTTTGATTCCAAATACCCCAGATACCACTTGGCATGCCACTACTGTAGCAATTTCTCTTCTACTGAAGCTCTGAAGAACTGGAAATCTCAAGACATTAAAAATATTAATGAACACTCAGATAAAAGGCCTGAAACTCAATAAGTATACTAATACCTCCCCCCTCCCCCTCCACATTTTCTGAGCTTTGTCAAAAGGTACTGAATAAAGTCTGTAATTTGGTTTCATTTAGTAACTTGCAGTTCCACTCTCCAAGGGACTTCTTCAAGCCAGTAGGAGGTCTAACCTGGCTTCTGGAATTGCCCAATGTAGCTTTCACTGAAGATTGTCCAAAGGACTTGTCAGCACCATCAGTTTATTAGGATTTTGTTATTTTCATAAAACCCTTGTATCTTGAGACTGTCAGACTGACATCAGTCTACTGGAAGCCACAGGTATGATTAAAACAAGAGATAAGCTCCTGGCTACAAAGCTGAAAAGGCTGCTGCAAAAGGAAGGCATAAAGCAGGGAAATGAAAGGTGTAAAATGCACCTGAAAGCAATCTTTTATCCAAACCACCACAGAAGATTATGACTGATCTCAGATTTCATAGCTGAGGGCTCGTGCACAAAGCTGGTCGGAGAACTGCCTTTGAGAGCAGAAGTGTGAAATGACTTTGGGAAGGGAGCAGCTCAGTCCTGCTCACCCTGGGCACTCTCTGACTCATCATGTCCTGGTTTACCTTGGTCTCACACAGGTCTCCAGGAGTCTCTTCCCGTCCAAAAAAGAAAATGGCTTTGTTAATAAACATTTCTACTTGTATTTACTCCATTTCTTTTCTCTAATTTTCTGATGTATTCATTTCCCCTATATTGAGGAGCCTACTCCAAATGTGCATTGCCATTTTAGTCCTCACTTAGCATGTTTCTTTGGGCTGAAAGGCTTTTTATACTCCAGGCACTTTTGCTGTTTGAAAGAGTTTATTTTACATTTATTATGTTTTCTAATTTTTTTCTGAGCTGACAGGATGTTATGACCCACCCCTGAAGGTGAAGGTAGCTGAGAACTACAGAGATGAATGAATGGAGTTACCGTGGAGTTGTAGAATCTCTTGGCATAGCTGGTCTGGGACGTGGAGAGACTGTGTGAGGTGCTTTCAAAATCAGAACAACAAAGAGGAATGATCTGAAGACATCATGAAGCTGCAAACCAGAGGGTCTTCTTTAAAATAGGTAAACAAAAATCTAAATTTTCTAAAGAATCAATGGTTGCTCCCACAAAAAGCAAGGGCGAGTCTTTTCCTCACCAGATTTTCTGTTTTAGAGGATGGAGGGGAGGTTAGCTATAAGTTCCAGGCTCTACTGTTTTTTTTTCTTCTCACTTTCCTGTGAAATTATGCTAAAGCTAATTGCCTCTCCTGGGCTAATTGCCTCTACTGCCTGTGGTTAAAAAAGATTCATCTTGGGTTTAGTTCATACTTTCTATAATTCCTTTAACACAGAATTCTCATTCAATTCTTCAATTCTCTTTCTCTAGGGAAATAAACAAAACCAAACCAAACAGAATTAATTTACAGCCTTTTTGAGTTTCTTATGGCATCAACCAGTCTTCGGAGCTTCTTATTTGTTTCTTCGGAGAGGTTAAGAGCAGTACTCACATGGTATATTGTACTATGATCTATTTCATGTGCCTCACAAAATTCAGGTGCAAAGTAGACATCCTAGAAAACTTTTCTGGCAGGTAAAGGTTTGCTCTTCAGAGTGCAACTCATCACCTCAATTCATCAAACATGTATTTTATGTAGGCCAGTGTCATATGATGGTTTGTTGCTGCATTTTGGACCATTTTTGCCCTGACTAGTTGGAATTCAATTATGATCAGTCACACCACCCCTTCCAAGAGATAAATAGTCCTGATGCAATCCTTTACCAACACTCTTCCAGTTCACAAAAACTACCTGACTGCAGAACTGTGACCTACTTTTCTGTGAACAATACATTTCTGGTTTGGTTTAGTTAGGCTTTAATTGTTTTGTTTTCAGGCAGATGTTTGAGAGACATCAATGTGACAGCTTCCAAGTTAAAGTTCTGGTTGTATTTTCCCCCTGTCCCTTATAAATGCCCTGATCTCCCTGTTTATTTGAAGGCACAAGGCAAATTTCAAAGGAACAGCCAGCAGGGAAATGCTGCATTTTTCATCTGGGTGATACATATAGAAAGTGAGAGACTGCTGAGTCAGGCACAGTTGGCTGTTTGTTGCTGCCTAAAATCATTAGCAATATGAGATTATACAAAGCACCTGCTGAAAGTTCAAAAGATCTTAAGTGAAACCTTGGAGAATGATATTAAAGTCAGAGTTGTAGTCTGTAACCTGCACAAAAATATAAACAATTTCTTTTTCTGAGCGCTTTTATGGCTCGACTAACAAAGGTGGGAAGGCAGTGTGATATTGCCTGGCTTGCCACAAGCCTTTCAGATTGCCCACTGTGATCTTTGAAACACATAGTGAAAAGGAGGAGGGGAATCATTACTGATGTTGTTACATGGAGAAGCAGAGTGCAGCCACATCCTTTATTGCTTTAAAATCCACTTTGTTCAGCTTGGTGGGTGTGGGTGGCAGTGCTCAACCAACACTGGAGCTTTGAAGTGCTTTGTTGGCTGATGTACTCAGCTGTGCTGTCCTGAGTGTCAAGGGCCTCTGTGTAATGCAGGAGGGGAGCTGGGTGCATGAAGAGTCAGTGCTTTAAAAGCTTGAGTTAACCAGCAAGAGATGCTGGACTGGGGATATGGCTGAAGGCCTGCTCCTTTCAGAAGCAACGTTACCAAACTGTACTGTAGGAGAGCATCTGTCTCTAGGCTGATTTTCTTCTGGTATGAGAAGGAGTAGAGGAAAGCACTCAATGAAACACTGGTCAAAAAGTAAGAAATTATCATGAAACCTTTTATTCATTTCCACCCAAGTTAGAGGATCTCCTCCAATTTTGCAGCTGGCTGCTGTAGCTGTCTGCTGCTCTGCAGTGCCAGATTCATGAGTCACATCAGCTTCAAGGTTCTCATTCTGCTTTAAGTTGTTAATAATTCATTGGGCTGGAGTGGAAAAAATACAACCATAGCCTAATGACTTGGGGGTCTCTCTGGGAGAAGTATGAAGTGGGTTTCTTCCTGCACTCCACTATGTGTACTTAGCATTATGCATTCATTGAAACAAGCACTTGCTGGGTCAGCTCCTCCCTGGGTGACAGCTGAGGTCACCAGGATGTGGTTGTTCCTGCTTGTGTTTATCCACTCTTTCTCTCCGTACTACACTCCTCATGGAAAGTGGAACAGTTGATAGTATAGAGTTTTTCAAAGTGCCACTTTTGAAATTTTACATGGCCTGTTAGTCTGAGTTTTTCTTTTGGTGGTAAGAGGTACAGATTCCAACCCCTTCAAGCAGAGGATGGAGATTTGCTGATTGTGTCTTGTGAGTGAATGGGGCAGGCACTTGTTCCTCAGTTACAGTTTACTTTGCAACCCAACTGAATATTTGTACTCTGAAAACCTTCATTCTCATGGAAGAAAGGAAAACTGCACCAACTAGTCACAGTGGTTCATTTGGAAACAGCCCATCTTAAAGCCTACCCTTAACTTCTGAAGTGCTAATTGGTCTTTCAAATATTGTTGCTAACTTAACCCCTTTGTGAATAGCCAAAAGAAAATGAGTGGTGTTTATGATACCTTTGAAATCATCATGTAGTTAATAATAAAAAATAAATTCCTCCCTATTTTCAAATCTGACTCTTTCAAAAGAAATTCAAACCTTTTGCTCAACGAGACTGTAAAACTTTTCAACTATTATGTCCAAAATGAAGTAGGAAATAAATATTTAAAATTACTTTCTTGTGTACTTTAGAAGTTTAGCTTTAAGCCTTACTTTTCTGTGGAATGGCAGCCCCGAGTAGAAGGCTGTGAATTCACTTGCTGTTGGCATGTTTCAACCATGTCCTTCCACCTCCTGCAGTTGCCAAAAGCAATCAAAATGCCATGGATGCAGTCCCAGCAGGGTTCTTCAGTGGAAAGGGACTTCCTATGGCAAAGAATCAAGGTTATAATTCTACTGTCTATACTTTCTGTAGGAAGTGTTTGGAGAAGGAAAGGTCTGCAGCCAAAGCGCTTCCGAGCCCTGCCAGTCCCTGCTGCTGGAACAGGCTGGTGGAGTGGTGGGCGCTCAGGTGTGAGTTAGAGCAGCTTTTTAGTGCCTCGTGCTTTGTGCCAGGGCTTGGGACAGTTCCCAGCCACCCCCAGAAGGCAAACAGGCTGAATTCTCCCGAGTCTGGCACAGTACTGCGATGGCTGGGTTTGAGAGCACTTTTAGTACTCAATAGCAATTTTCCAGTGCTGTGAACATGACATTGTCTTACCTTGCACATTCTTTTGTCCTGACTCCAACTGAAGAGTCATGTCATTCCAGGAAGGGACTATGCATGCATTTGTAATAGCTGCGTGTCTTAAATACTTGTGAAAGACTTTCAGTCTTTATATATTCCATTCTGAATCAGATTTTGGATGGTCAGGAGTCTGAATGTAAGCAAGCATTTGTTGCTAGGAATCATGATGCTAAAGTGAAAGAATGAGAAAAAAATGACCACTTTAGAAAAACAAGGTATGAGACAAGCCTGGAAGAGAAAATAGCAAAGAATAAAAGAAAATCTCCCCTGCAAAAAAAAAAAAAACAAAAACAAAAACAAACCCACCACCAAGAAAAGAAGCAAACAAAAATCAAACCCTGAAAACCCAAAGTCTAGGAGAAAATTAATCATGGCAAGCTAATTGGATTTTCTTTTTTTTATTTTTTTTACCTAAGGTCACTAAAGAGGTAGGTACAGGATCATTGTGAAGTCTTTGTGCTTCTTCTGGAACACAGGGCTTTAGTTCAAGTCAGTCACTTATGTCAAATTTATCACTTTTGTCTGAAAGTTGGCACATTACTGCTGAAATCAAGGAATGTGTTTTAAAGAGGATTTTGGCTTGACTAGAGATTAAAAAGTTCCTGCTAAACTTTTTCTTTTGTTTAGACACATATGAATCCTCTGCATTTTTGTTTTAGCACATTATTTAACCAATAGATTATTGTCTGTGGGACTGTAAAATGAAGAAGATATTCCAGGAACTGGCACAGCATATCTGAAGGGAATAGCTGTATTTTGTTTCCCTTGCTTTGTGTCTGGGAGCACTTACCGCTCTGCCTCTCCTGTTGTTAGAATTCATCCTTTTCCTTCTAGATCTAGCCAGGAAATATCTGACAAAAGCCTGATAATCCCCTTTCCAAACATTGCATCACCTTATTTAAGAGAATAAGAGGTATTCTCTTAAACCTCTGAAGTATCCAAGAGCGATTCCTTTCTCAATTTACGTATGGGCAGTTGAGGCAGAAGTACAAGCCAGGAGCTACTGTCTACAGAGCCAGGTTCCCAGCTTGGAAGCCACCCAGTCAGCCCTTTTTTTTTCTCCTAGAAATGGAGAAGAGACATGCTTCAAAATACCTTAGTGTGTTGATGTCACCTTGAAGTGAAAGCTTTTATCCTAGGAGGCAGTTTTAGAGATAAAAAGTGCAAAAATTTGAGGCAGGGGGAGGCATAGAGTAGCCAAAGTTCCTTTAAATTTATTAGGATTCTAGCTGGACTGGTCTTAAATTTATTGTTCACTGCAAAGAAATGTGCTTATCAGTGCTTATTAGATGGTTAAAAGTATTTTTTTGGTCATTCTCCTCTATATGGAATTATCCAGGGTACAGACAAATAGATATTAATGGGCTGTGTGGGTCATTATTATTCAGTTCTGAATGCCAAGTTGTGCTGGATCCTTTTCATTCCTCCTGCACTTGTACAGCTGTGAGTTACCTATATTTCTATTTTCTACTGTCTTTTCCCAGCTGATCTTTTTAAACACACGGTTGTTTGTTTCCTTTCAAGTACAGCATATATGTCAATTAGTTCCCTGCCTGTTTTGTGACTGACCCTTGAATCTCAAGGGTGTAAAATCCAGGTAGATCTGCATGTTGTGCTCATCTGAAAATGGAGATTCTGCCTCATAATATTTGGCTGCTTTACACTGACAAACTTCAAATCTAGTGAAAGGGTTTGCATAAGAACAGCGCCCAGTGAGTACAGCAGAACAGGGGGATTTGAGCACATTTGTCACCATTACCTTTGTAGTGTCTCTTCCAGTAAATAGAGGATTCCTTTCAGTCACGTTCCTGCTGGTTTCCCGGTGTCCACTTTCATTCTGAGATGAAAAGAATCCAATTTGATTTTCTCTCTCAGATCTACATATTGTTACTGCTCTGCCCTTACTGTACGTTTTACCAGCTCATTCTTGCTAATACGCTCGTACAAAATTTGTCATAAATGTTTAATTCCTAACAATAGAGTACCGGAATAATTTCCATGGTACAGAAATGTTCTGCTGACCAGCTTACCGGAGTAAAAATGCTAATATGACCCTTGGGTCAGTCACACAGCCGTCTTTAATGTAAATTTAATACAGTGATTCCCCTGGAGATGGAAGATGGCGGGCTTAGCAGAGCTGCACTGAATCAAAGTATCAGTATTTAGCAGCCCCTGGTTACCAGGCTACTGCTTACCTCTGAGACCAGGGAAGATCATCACAGAACTGTATTTTAAAGCTACCCATCAAATATACAACGGGCTGTGTTGTATGGAGAAAGCTTCTTGAAGATTTGTTGAGAGGTTTAAAAATAATAAAGGACAAGGTAGGAGGAGGCAGAGAGAAGGGCAGAAGATACTGAGTTCCAGTGTCCCGCTCTCTTCTCCAATTGTTTTGGTGTAGAAAAACCACAAAAAACCCAATCCATACACTTGATATCAAATAAAACATCATATTTTTCATAATCTGAATAGATGCCTTGGAAAGCAGCCAACAAGGGAATTTTCCACTTGTGCTGCCTTTGCAGCCTCTTTCAAACCTACTGTTAAGCAGCAGGGGCACATACGCACTTCACTCCCTTTTCTATTATGCAGCTATGACACATTAAGCTCCTTGGAATGGTATTCATATTTTATCAGCTCTCCTAACGTCAGTTCTTTATTTATAACTTGCTCTTTTTTCTTTTTTGTGTTTTTTTTTTTTTTCCTTTCCAGACTATATATCTAGACTTAGTATAGAAAGAGACCAAAGCAGTAGAAAAAAAAAAAAACAAACGAACCCACACCCCAAACCTCTCTATGAATTTAATCATAGCTTTCAGGTGGAATGTATGTTTTCACTCAGTGTTTAAGAACTCAGCTAATCATTATTTTCTCTTTCCACAGCTTGCCATGGCACCCTCTACAGGTCATATCTGATTTGCTTACATTTAATATAGCACCTTTACTTTGAAGAATAGCAGATTTTATTCCCTAAAGCATGATATTGAATCTGTGCCTGTGATCTGCCAAACTGCTGAGCTTTCTGCACAGAAAAGCACTGAGGTTCTGGGCAGATTTGTGCTGATTTGTAGATGCAATGATACAGGCTTGACTTCAGTGAGTAGCCTTGTTTTTATAAGCTCAGGAAAGCTGTTTTGTGCTATTGAGGAAAAGACTGATTAATTCATATGTAGATTGCTATCTCATACTGTTGAAAGTAAACTGTAATACCAACAGGAGCTGAATTTGCTACCATGACTCCACTAACCTGACTAACTAGTCAAAGTTAAAGACCCTGCAAGAACCCTTTGTGTAGGTGGAGGAACTGGTAACACTTTTGGTACAATTTCAGTATGTTTGTTTTGTAAATAAGTTCTGTTTTTTCAGAATATGAGAGAAACAGCCATCAGATGTTTTTCCTATTCTGAAAAACGACGTTTGCTACTCCGGGAAGATCTGTCCTCAGTAAGACACTCTCTGTCTCTCTCTCACTCTTGCTCTCCCTCTCTTTCACTCCTGCCTCCTACTTCCATCATATATTTAGGCATTTCTTAGCCTGTGTTTCTACAAGCAAGAAAACATTTCTCCCTGGCCCACACAGGCCAGACCTGAGCCGCAGCCAGTGAGTCCCAGCCAGAGGTGGGGGTTTTGGTGCTGAACAAGTGTAAATAGCTCCCAGCACAAGTGCCTTGCATGTGAATGTAGTCAAAGCATTAACAGCAATGGGTAGATGAAATAATGTTTTCACACACCCATGGATATCAGCAGGGAATTGGGATTTTATTGGCTGTTTGGCAAGGCTGTGTCACGGGAAAGGCAGGTGGTGGGGGGAATTGAGGATGCTTTCTTTGCTTTGTGAACAGGATTTTGATGTTTGTATTATTTGGAAATCTTGAATGCCAAGAGAAAAGCTGGGAAAAGACATAGAATAGAAAAATAAATGCTAAAATCTCAATCCTTCCTGCTTGGAGGTCACTGCTTAAGAAAAAGTTGAGGAATGTTGGCTATCTCTGAGTGGATGAAGGATGACTTGTGCTTTGTTGAGCACAGCAATGGCCATGTCCATGGGGCAGACAGCACAATGTATTCCCACTCCTCTTGGTGGAGCAGGGCTACAGTTCTTGGGGAAGAAAACTGGAGTGAGCTGTGATGGCAGCATAGCAGGGCCCTTCATATGTATTCCCTCAATTTAAGGACAGGCAAAAACCTAAGGGGTGTGACTCACTGATGCTTTCCTGAAAAAAAATAGAGAAAAAATGAACAACATGAAAAATCCTTTGCCCACTGTAAAGATAATAATCTAAAAAAAATAGTCTTTTAGTAAGACTTTTGTTTCACTTTCCTTCTTAGACACAGTGTGTTCCATGAAAGATTTCAAGAAGTTTTGAATAGAAAAAAATGAAACAATGTTTTGATTTGGTGACTCTGCCATTGGCTTTAGAACAGCATTGCAGCATGCAAATGAAGTGCAAAAATATACAACTTTAATGCCATGGTCAAAGAAATTATGCTCTTCCAGTCTAGTCTATCAAAAATATTCCCCTGAGATCTCTGCTCTCAATGTGATTCCCTCAGTGCTGGGCATTTCTCAAAGCCTTTTGCATCTGCAAAATGTACTGCTAACATTTACTCACAAAAATGTCAGTGCAAGAAGTTGGAGAATTAAGGCCTCAGGCTTACAAAAATTAAAGGGGACCTGCTTCACTTCAAGGCTAATTTTTGATCTCAGGCAGTTATCATTAGACCTGTTGATTCAGTTAAAATTTACCTGTATGTTTCTCAGCGTTCAATTGAGTATTCTTGAAGTCTGAGTTTTAGGAAGTAGTTGTGAGAAGGGAATGTGAAGAATAGTAACACATTTAGGCATAAAGGTTCATAACCTCTTACAGTAATCCTTTCTTTTTATCAGTGCCAGACAGTTTCAGCTGTACACAGCAAGCAAAACTGGATATGACTTTGAAGTGTTTGGGGAGGATACCACATTCTTGGTGATAATTCTAAAGTGCACTTGTGCCTGTGTTGTTTTGTTTTCTTGGTTTTTTTTTTTTTTTTTTTTTTTTTTTTTTGTTTTGTTTTTTTTTTGCTATTGGCAAGTACAGACCAACCACTTCTATGTCTTCTGATTAATAAAAAGATAAAAGATAAAAATAAAAATCTTACATTGAGTACAGTGTGAACACATCAGAACAGACAAAACTAAAGGCATAAGCAGGTGTTGATAAAACATGAAGTCATGACTTGCTGTGTCAGAATTCATCACAGCAGGATAAACTCAGATTCTCTTTAACTTCTCAAAGTAGGAAATCTGGTGGACACTGCCATGTTTGCATATGTGTGAGAGTAATTTCAGAGAGAGAAGCTGACCACTCAGGTGTTGCTACAGAAATTTGAAAGGTTTTTATCACCACCCTATGTCCTGTGGGTTACTAGAATCCACTGGAAATAAACACTGTAGCAAAAATTCAAAGGAAGGACTCCATAGGAAATGTAAATCCATGGATATTCTTCTGAAATCAGTTGAATTTCTCCCAGTTTTCAACGGTATAGGTAGGAACAGATCTTGGCACTTTCCTGGTTTTGCTAGGAAATATAAAATGTCAAGTAGTGATTCAAAAATTGCTTAAGTCTGTAGGAACTTTGGTTTTTTGCAGACAATTTTTTTTTCTTTTCAGTGAATTTTGGTAAGGTTTTATTCAGAGTTGTTAAAGTAGTCTGCAGAAATATGGATCTGAGCTAGTGGTTTCTTTAATATGGGATCAAGCTTCTTTAAAGTCACTCTAAGTTGGATGTCGAGATCACAACACTTATTTCAAGATAATGAGTGTAGTGAATTTGGGGAAAATGCTTTAATTCAAGGATATCTTTTTGTAAAATAAAATGATCTCTCAGACACAAGTATCTGGATCAACCATTTTGCTTCTGCATTTTAATCACAGGATGAGCCATAAAGAGCTTGGATTTTGAGGCCAACTAAAGCAATCATTGTGTGTAATTCCTCCTGTTTTACATGTGCATTCCGATTAACATGTATGAAATGCCTGAGCTGAAGTGATCTGGTTGAGCCTGGTTGTAAATTTAAGGAAGTGATGGATAAAAATGTTTCATGTTTACATCTAAGGTTATTTTGCTGAGGAGTAAAATTGCATAATAAAAAAAAAGTTAATTATTGAATCCAAATACTTGATTTTAAAAAACATTTTGATGTGTAAGATATACTGCTTAAACACTTTTAGCTTGAAGTCTTCACTGGTAAGTGGAAGCAGAATCCATGAAGTATTTCTCTAAGTTTAAAATGAGATTTAAATAATTTTAAAAGGTTTACAGGTTTGAAAGCTATGTTATATAGGACAATTGTAGAGCTTATTAATACAGATGGAATTGGTCTCAAGCTGCAAGACAGAAGCCTGAGGCTTTGTTTCAAATTACCTTAAATGTGGGTTTAAGCTGACAGCAAAAAATGTGCCTAACTTTCTTTGTCACATTCATGTTGCAGAAGGCAACTATGCATAAAACATAGCAGGAATTTTGTTTTGATGCCAGAATTATACTACTCTGAACTAAATGCTTCCCCCTCGTTATGCAAACAGTGCCCTGTACAAGCCTACAGTTTCACACAGTTAGTAATTATAATTGAGAGAAAAATAAGATGGTTGAAAAAACCAAACCAGCAGTATCTTTATTATTTATATATTGTTTATTTTCTTTTGCTTCTCCTCTTAGCCACTTGGTTTGTGGAGAGCTTGTATAAGGGAGCCCTGAGGGTTTAAAAAAACTCAATAAGAGGATTGGTGGTGTCAGCTGGCTGTGCCAGAGCTTTAACAAGATAGTGCTTTAGCCAGAAACTTTTTAAAAATCAAAATCCCAGTGTATGGCAAATATGTAAACAAGAAGTGGTGAGGAGAGGAAGAAAATAGCCTAAGTGCAGCTCTGTGCTGTTATGGCAAGACTGGGTCATGGGAATTATCTTGTTTAAATCAAGATTGGCAATGTCTGTGCTGCAGTGCAGAAATAATCATATGGGGAACACAAAACTCATCCCTGAAAAGAGAGACCAAGAAAAGAAGCAGAGAGACAATCAGGACAAGAATCAGAAGCTTGGAAATGGAAAGAAACTTTGAAGGATGTATCTTTGAGGAGAGAGAAACCAACAGGGTTGACACTCAAGCGAGAGTTCAAGAAAGGTGAACGCAGAAGCAGGAAGCTGGGGGAAATCATCATGGAAAAGTGAACAAATTAATTTCATTTTGAATGAACATTCACTTTAAAGAAAACTGTTAAAAAACAGCAGACATTTTTAGCAGGTTCAGACAGGGGTTTTGGAGGTCTAGCTGAGTCATTAAAGTGTTCCAAGTAGAAACAGTGAAAGACTGAACACTTGTCTCTCAAAAATAGTACCTAAATCCTTCTTGGATGGTAACTGGCGTAGTACAAACCAGAAAATCACTAATTAAATTTTCTCTATAACATAGATGGTCTGACATTGGCTTAAATTTTATATGTTCAGGATCAATTATAGCACTTACTTTGCTGCTTTGCTACTCTTATACCCTTTGACTTAACAAAATGCCTTATATGTGTTTACCTACTAAGAAAAGCCTTTAAAAATAAATCAGCTTCTTACATGAAATGAAATAATATCTAATTACTATTTGAGGTTAGTTTAGTATCCCATCAATTCATGTTGGGCCAAGAATGTGTCAGTATGATTCAGAACACATCCTCTTCCATTACAAGAAATAAAAAATGTACCTTTTTTTGTCTGAGAACAAAAGCCCTTCTTTTTTGCCTGATGGTGCCATTAGGAAATTGTTTGAGGTAATTATATGATGTTGTCCTGCATAATCCGAAATGTTTAAAACAATGTAGCAAAATTTTATATAGTTAAGACAAGTTGTTAAACCTTAACCAAGGTATTATTTTATAAAATATGCTGCTGTTTAATTTTGTTCTCAGTTTGACGTAAAAGCAGTCAGCTTTTGCAACTGCAGGCTTGCCACAATTTTGTACCACAGTTTTAAAAAAGTAGTGGTTAGAAGAAAGTTAGTTGGTGTACTGTAAATGCTGGATGTTAAGTGTGTGTAATTGTCCTGGGACAATCTAAACCAGGTAACAAAATAAGGATATTTGTTAGGAAGTCCATGACCAAAAACCGGGAAACACATCATATGTTTTGGAGAAAAGCTTTTCTCAAACTGATCAAAATGTCTTTGAAGATTATTCAAATCAGATAAAATGCTACCTTTTTGTTTGTTAAGTTTATTACAGTCTTTACCTTGAAACCTTTGCAGATATTCTTATTGCAGATATTCTCATGAGACAACGAGAAAAGCTGAATGACCTTCTTTGTGCCTTCTAGAAAATGAGACATTTTAGGACAGTGCAGTAGTTGCCATAAGCGGTACAAAAATCATGTTTTCTGACATTTTGACTGCCTCCTTTTTATATACACTCCACAAAGTTGTTTTTTTTTTTTTTTTTTTTAATTTGGAGTATTATTTTTCTCATCTGAAGAGAACTATTGCAAATTCTGTACAAGGGCTTAAGAATTTTTTGTTAAAATAGGAAGACTTCCTGCCTGCAAGGTCCATGGTGCATCTTCATTGTAGGCAGCTTGTAGCACCACCACCCCATTTTCCTCTCTGTAGCTGCCACCAAATGATCTCCCAAGGTGCAGTGGAAATCCTGTTTATTGCTTATTGTGCAGAAACTAGCTGAATATCATTCATTTTCTGGTTGAATAGAATTAATTCCATTTCTAGGATGCAGGGTCAAGCTCATTTCCTTTTTTGAGGTACTCAGAATCTCTGTATTGATGGTGCTTTTTAATTATGGATCCCCAGGAATTTAAATAGAATTCACAAGGCTTTCTGTAGGTTACTAGAGGAAATGTGGAACTGGTTTGGGTGGAGAAATCTGAACTTTCCTTAGCAGTTCCAGAGTAACATTAAACTCTGCTTTCTTCACTCTGATATCTAAGGAAGCTTCTAACATCTCAGTTTCCAGCAGATTTCAAACTCAAAGAGACTTCTTTGGAACTTGCACTCCAGAAATTACAGTCCTTGGTAAATATTAGCAGCACCATAATATTTAAACAAGGGGTGATTGCCATTCATTGAAGAATAAGAAGAGCCTCTACAGCCCTTTGAAATGACACCTCCTTTGTGACCATGAATTTGTAGCCTTATGTTTGTGTAGCTCTCAAGTTCACTTTAAAATAGGTAAGATTGATACATTAATCTTGCATTTTTTATATTTTTTTTACATTATAATCTGCATTAATTTTCCAGAACATTTTGCTGTGGCTGAATCTTTATTCTTCATGTTCTTCATTTTCTTCCAAGATCTACCATCTGCTTCAGAATACACATCAAAACGTGGACTATCTTGGATATAAATTTATGTCATTTTGAGGACTTGCTGAGACACTCTTTCAATTTATTTTACTCTTTTATTTAAAGAAAAACCCTAATCCTTGACTGTGTGTTTATAGAAATGCACCCTGTCCTACTCCATGCAGATATGAAGGAATGAGCTCATGAATGTTGTGAAGAATTTTTAAAGGTTCATTTTTACAAAGCAAAATTCTTGGTGTTAAAAATAGGCTTCAAAAAACTTAATCTCTTTAATCATAAGGCTATCAATAGTCCTCAGCTGCCTGGAGACTCTGAGAACTGGTCTTTATTGCTGTTGTTGATTGTAGGTTTTTTCAGTAGAGGTATAACCACATGTGATAGAAAGTGGCAACCTGAAAATAAAAGGAAGGGTGAAAGGAGCCTGCTGTTAATAACTACAATGTAAACTGAATTATGATTTTTAAAACCAGTTATTTTCTGTGTAAGCCATCTTTCCCTGCAAATTATAGTGGAACATGTCAATTTGTTTCATGGTGATTCAGTAACAGAGCTCATCAAGCCATGTGTGCTGGAGACAGAGGGAAACAGAGAAAAGTGTTGCTGATAACGATAAAATGATCCACAGTAAAAGCAAAGCTGGCCTGTCTGCCTTCCCCTGAAGTTGAGTTATCTGAAAGTAGAAACCAGGAAATAAAAAAGTGAGATTCATTAAGAGCATTAGTCCTGACTGTGGAACTGTACATGGAAATGCAATCAGAGGAAAAGATCTGTGGAAACAGCACGAGGCCTTTGGAGAAGAAACTGAGAAGGAATACACATAAAGATTGCTTGTGATTAATGAAAGGGAGGAGCAGGGATTTGCTAAAGAAAAAGCAGTATGAAAGAAGAAGATCCCAAATGTTGCTTTTACAGGGTGTTTTTTTAGTGAACCTCTGTGTCTTTAGGAGGAGGGTATGATACAAATTCTGGCACAGTGGAAGAGTTTGGGCTCAAAAGAGAGCTTCTTCTAATATTGATGTGGAAAAGCATTTCCCACATTAAAGGAAGCATGGAGGAAATAAAACATAAGTATTTTTTTTTTTATGTCTATCTATATTTATTTTATTCATATATATGCATGAAAGTGTAGTACAAAGATGTAATGTGTGATTATTCCAGATGAAGATTAAAACAAATATAGACTTTCCAAGATCTATGATAATCTACATTTTGAAAGTGCATAGAAACATTTCAGGAGAAATTGATCTATTTCTCCTGCCACTGTGCTCGACTGAAATATAATTGGAATAAAGTGTTCTAAGAAAAGTAATGAACACAGACAAGGCAGATGCTGCAATAGCCAAAAAATGTAGCAGGAAATCAGCATCTGAATCTGTGCAAAATAGCAGGGTTGGTACAAATGGCTAAAGAAAGAGTCAAAGAAATCCTATCCCTCTAGGAAAAAAGAGGAAAGTCCTATAAAGATGTTTATGTGTGACCAGCCTTTAAGAAGGATTATGAGAAAGGTTTTGCAGCAGTTTTCTTGGGCTGAGAGGCAGGAGAGTAGAGAAATGACTGGGGAACTGTGTGCTTAATGAAAGGGAAAAGGGTCCATTTTCTACCAAACTTTAAGGAAGGCTTAGAAGCAATTTTGACTTCAGGAAAAAAAGTTATTGGTCATGCTGGGCAACACTTTAAAAAGGTAATTTTTGTTAAACTCACATATAGCTACTGGTTTTCTGTATGCAAAAGATTTGAATCATCTGGTCACAATATTCTTGGAGGTTCTTTTTGTGGAGGAGTTGTGACTTGTCTTTTTATTTAAGACAAGGTCTGTGAATCCTGGTTTTATTTTCTTCCTCTCCTGTCAAAATAACAAATCTTTTGCTTTTGTACCTGTGTACTATGTTTGAGATTAGCGAGGTTGTCTCCAGAGAACCACTGGATCCCAGTAGAGGTGACATGTCCATGGCCTGCATATCTAAGAGACATTTCTGCTGAAATAAAAAATATCAGAATTTCTGATATTCTGGTGGCCTCAGAGTCAACTGTGTGTATTTCTCAAGCCTGAGCAGAAATCCCCTAGATAACAAAGTATTCTGCAGGGTAAGCAGGGACCTCAGCAGCTGCACAAACAGTCTGAAACCCATGTTCCTATGGGCCACTGTAAAACAATATTCAGACAGTAGCAGTATTCTGATTTAATTGCTCTTGTTTACAGATCAGAGACTACCACAGCCTGCAAATTAGGGCACTTTTGGCTCCCTGCTGATGACTGTGCTCATTCCTTTCTAATTCTTTCCAGAGCTCATACTCTTCATTTCTACATTTTTAGCTCAAACTTTTTCTGGTGCATTCTTAGTGAAGCCAGTGCTCTCTTTTACAGTACTTGGGGGTGTTTCTAGAGCATTTTACCAGTGGGGCTGGTGCTTTATCTGGAAGGAGTTTTATGCATTTTAATGAGAAAGAGTATTTGCCTTTACTGAATTCCACTGTATAAAGAAAAAAAAAAAAAGTGCAAAACTTATTCTATGATAACAATATAATAGTTCTGACTTCTGAGTGATGATGGAAAGGGGATGATCACTGGCACAATACCATGGTCACTTGCCTAACCAGATCTATGCCAGGTTGCATTTAACTCACTATTCTCAAGGACAGCAATCTAACAGAGCCAGGCCTCCCAGCTGCTTTCTGAGTTTTTCTGCTGGAAAACATACCAGTTAAACATCAGTTGTTTTGAGGGATCATTCTTGATTAAGAGGAGCTGGCCATTAAGTATTTTCAGGGGGCATTACTATCTGTTCTCATCACAAGGAAGATGGTAGATTTTTGCAAGGGAAAAAGAGAAGACAAAAAAATATGTCCACCAGGGTAGGTCCTTCCAGATATTTTTGGGTTAAGAGTAGTAAGATAGACCAGTCCTGTTAGCAGCTTGAACAGTGTTTTTCCAGAAGAAAATTCCAAGGAGAATTTGAAAACAATTTGTGATTTGGGTAGGTATTGAAGCTTTTTGAAATATGTGGTCTTGCTCTGACCTGTGATTAGTATCATTCCCAATCTATGCCTTATAACCTTACTAAATGTGTTACAAAGATGGTACAGGGACTGCTGTCCAAATTACTGGGAATGTGCTAGGCTGATTAGTCTTGGAGACAAAATGCTTCTTTAGAAGTTATGGTTGCCTAAAATTGCTCTTGTTCTGATCAGAATAGCTTCTCAAATGGATAGTTAAAAAAACAAACCAAACCCACAAAAAATCAAAAAACCATAAACAAAACCAACTCTGAAATCTGTCTGACCTTATCACTGTAAACTCTGTTGACAGGTCTCATCCATGTCTCATGCAGTTTTCCCAGCAGGCATCAGCTTTTCTTAGGTCAGCTTCTGTCTTTGTCAACAGCAGGTTTGAGCTGCAAGGATGTCTTCCCATAATGGAGAAAGAGTTCTCAAATCCCCAGTCTTGCCTTCTTCTGATTATAGCAAATGTAACTTTAAATTTACATCTGTTTAAGAATAACAAAATAGCAAACATTTTGTGGGCAAAAATAATGTACTTTTATGTGAATCTTTTGGGTCTGCTTCATAATGTATTTCTCTTGCCTGCAAGATGGAAGAGGAATGCTAATGTATTCTGTGTACTGTTATTTTGAACCTGCTGTTATAAATTTATATGAATATTGATGCTGTATGAGTTTGTACTGGGACATAACAGGAAACTTTCCATAAATTAGATGAATATCACAGACAGGAGCATGGAAAATCTTTAGCTGAAAAGATACACACTGCAGACAGGGCTCTTAATTCAAATGCTGAAGAGAAACATAGGCTGTCTGCCCATCCCAAGTGGTCATGAATTACCACCTTCACATTAATGGCTGTGTGTTCATTAACTAGTGTGTATTCATGCTGAAATTGATACCAAGTAGTCAGGTGACTGCACAATATTTCTCTTAGGTTGCAAGAATAAAGAAACAATTAAATTATTCCAAATGGACCCTCCTCAACATAAACCATATCATCAGAGTAAAAGGCTCAATTAATTAGTTCCATGACTCCTAAAGACATCATGCTCATGTCATCATCCCACAAGCAGAGAACAGCACCTGCAGCACTATCAGATTACAGAAAGGAGTGGGCAGAGATCTGATAGGAAAAACTAGGTGCCTCTATCTTTCCAGTATTCCTGCTATTATTTTTTTACTGGTGAAATGAGGCATAAAACTCCTGGAGTGACACTCTCAGGATTAACCAGGAAGCAAGTAGCTGCATTATCTAAATTACAGGTGATTAAGTAATTGAACAGGCAAAGCCTCCTTCCAATCTTTTAGAAAGGTCATTTTGATATCTACAAAATAACTTTTCAAAGACAAATAAAATGATGGGAATTTTGTGAAGAAGTTAAAGCACACACACAAAACTGTTTGGCAGAAAGTGATAGCAAGTCAGCATGAGAATGATATGTCTAACCAGAGCTGATGCCCTGGCCTGATGCTTCCCTATCACCTCATCACTTCCTCTGGGCCTAGGCATTTCTTTTGTTTGATGGTATTTGAAGCAGTCTGAATTACCATGTGCTGTTTTCATTGTGTAAATTCTTAGGCAAGGACCTCTTTTTGCAAACCGATTCTGTCTAGATTTTATGTAAAGCATTTCGAGCCAGTCATTACCCATAAAAGCAGTCATTCACTTTTTAGAACTAATCTGGCATTCCAACACACCATTTACATTCAGTTTACAAATTCAAAGACATTTTTATTGGTTTAAATCAATTTAAAGGTGCTTTGATCCAAGAAAGTTGCAAGTACCCACCTACAAATTAGGTGACCCACAAGCCATACCATTCAAAAGCTGTAAGATTTTCCTTCCTGAAAGAGTCAGGAACAACAAAAGATTGGTGAGTTGAAGAAGTCTAGAACCTCTGAAATCTCCTTTTCTGATTACCTGAATAAAACTGAACTTTTTAAAAGCCATTGATGGCAGGCACTTAAAAGATTAAACTGAGAATGGGGTGAGTGTGTGGTGACAGAGAGGGATAAACTATGAAAGCTTTTCTTAAATGCTCTTTTTTATTTTGTTTTCTAATGAACATAAACTATAGCAAGATGCTCTCCCAAGGCTCTGATAAACCAAATTAATCTCTGATATATTAATATTGGTCAACCTTCAAAATGAGGATATTTCCCCTCTCTTTTAACATCACACTGTTAATTTTTATTAAGACTGTTTTTCTATCTCCTCTTTCAGAGTGGCATTTTTACTTGGGGCTTGAGACTTAATAAATGATTCTAATGACAAGTGAAAGGAGAAGTCTGGTGATATGATGGATAGGTTCATAGACATGGGAGTTTAAAGGGTTTCTTTTTGTTTGCTCTTTTTTTTGTTTGGGTTTTTTTTTTTTTTTTTTTTTGGACTGTTTTTTTTTTATGGGGACCAGGCTATGAAGGATACCTCAAAAATGTTCAGTCTCTTACTAAGGCCTGTAGTAAAGGTTCTGATTTTGGTGTGTCAAATAAATGCACTGATGTTGGACCAGTAGCAAAAAAATGCACAACTCTCTATTCCTGTAACAGCTATAAATAGCAGGAGGTGCTCTGTGCTAGGGAAAGCCAGTTTTTGTCTTTACTAGCCAAGCATCCACTGTCATGCTAAAAAGATTATATCCTGTGTTTCAGTACCAAGCAAAGGCAAACCTTTCACGAGTCAGGAAAACACTATGCCTCTGTTTTGTGAAATGTCAGACCAGACTGATGGTCTTTTCTGGCTTAAAAATGTGTGACTTTGCTCTGTGCCTTAACCTTGCAACTTACTTCAAAAGCCTGATTTGAGTGCAGAGATTTCTCCTAGTCCAGGGGGTAGCCTGTTTGCCTGAGGGCATTCTGTCTCTGGATGTGTTCACTTCTCAGGGGAGGTGGATGTTGGATGTGGACCACACTGCTGGATATACTTCACAAAAATATAGTTGCTGGAAGATCATTCAGTAATATGCTTCAAAATACTGTATTCCCTTACCTGGTTGTCATGCAGACATGAACTCAAATCTCCCACTCTTCTGCTTGTCACAGTCTGTCTCCATGAGGAAATGCTGTGAGGGGTTTGGCTTTTCAGTCACTGCAGATGTGTGACTTCAAAGCAATTATTTTCAGTTGGATTCACTCTAGTTCTGCTGATGCTTTAGAGTACTGTGATTCCCCAGAATTCTGGGTTGTTGTGGTCACCAACATCTCCATGATAAAGCTGAAATGACATGGTTCTACACTGCCCTTGCTACAACTACCTCCTCATTGGGATCACAACTGGCCTTGTGGCAGCCAAAGGGAATTAAATTTCAGGAGGAATTTAAGAGGTCAGCAGAAGACAAAACTAGACTGCTGAGGAAGCAGCACAAGTCATAACAAAACTCAGGGAACTTTGAAATAGAGGGAAAAATTGTGAGCAGTGGTTCTTGAAGAAAACTTTGAAAGGTTCATGCTATTATGGTGGAACACATTTAGTATTCAACATTTTCTCTGTCCTTGACAAAATTCTGTATGAATGCTGCTTAAGAAATAACAATTGTTGATGCTTTTGGTTTTAAGATTTTAGAGAAGAAAGCACTTTTTAGAACCACATCACAGACAATGAAAAAAAAAGCATGCTTGTGTTTGCTGGGCTTGGCTCTTTTTGGGTTGTGTGATCTCTAGCCTACTGGTTTTTTTTATTTTAGATATTTTTAAAATAAGTGTATGGGAAGGGAAATTTATCAGCTCAGGTCATTCTTCAGTCTTATTTGTTCGTATTACAGGCAAATCCATTTGGCCTCTAAGGAAAATTCCTAAATCTTGATACAATTCTTTGTATATTGTGTAGAATTTTAGGTTTTGAAAAGAGAGGTGCCCCACTTCCCATCCCACTAACTTGCTGGATGAAACAGTGTTCCTGCTATTTCCACCTTGAAAATAACACCCTCCCCTTTCAGTGCAGATTGTTTTATGTCACTTTAATTCATTTAATGTAGTTTTAAATTATTTATGGTTCCTGATCCATTAAACTAAAATGATTACTTCAAATGACATTGCTCTGTGACACTGTTACAGAGGGAAGGAGTTCAGTGGAGGAATCCACATATTATTGTCACTCCAATTTTAGTTGAACAGTGCAATAATTATTTGAATTAAATGGTTTATTAGGTACAGAATACATCTTATTGAATCAAAACAAATAATCCAGGCTAAGGACTGGAAGCTGGGTTGAATACCCAGGAGATAAATGTGCTCTTGTGCCATACTGCCTCTCTGTGTGGAAGAGGCCAGTACAAAGAACAGATTTCAGTCATCTCTGAGAACAAATGCATGACACTGTATTTCTTCTCCTTTACACTAAATTTAGAATGAGAGATGTAATAAAATTTAAATATAAGACTCTTTCCTGCATTTCCATTGACTCAATAGTCTATAACGGAAGGTAAGTCAGAACAAAATTCCTTTTAATGGGTTTTAATAAAATAAATTATCGTTATTCAGTAATCTTGAAATAGTTCAACCCCTTTCTGAGAGTTTGAAGAGGAGATGCCTATGAAACTTTGGTCACTACCAATGTTTTGTTGTCATGACCAGGACACCAGTAATTATTTTAAAGAAGAGACTTCCTAGCCTCAAGGGCACAAAATAAACTAAAAAAAAAAAAAAAAAATAGTGCTTCTGCCAAGCATTTGGTAAGTAAACTAGGCAAGAAAGCCTTCAAGGGGCTCATCAGATGGGAAATGCATAGGATTCTTGTTTGTGGTGTTTGATTTTTTTTTTTTTGGTGGTTTATTTGTTTGTTTGGGTTTGGTTGTTGTTGTTGTTTTTGTGGGTTTTTTGTGTTTTTTTTTTTTTTTAATGATGTTAGGCCATATACAAGAAACAAGTTTTTATTTCTCTATTTGAGTAGGTGTTAATTCCATGCCAGGAAAGTTCCCTTTGATCAGCTGCCTGTTGACTTGAGTTTTACAACTTATTTGTCTATGGATTTGGGTGTTTTCTGCTGTCAATTCATTTGTTTCTACCATCTTTATATAATTTCAAGCGTTTTATTATGTGTTATTGATTTGGTTTTCCCTATGGATTGTGACAACCCATTTGAAAAGAGAAGGCTAAGAAATGAAGAGAAAATTAATGTCACCCTTCAAAATCTGAGATTCTTTCTATAAGCAGAGGGCTCTCTTTGAAATATAGTCCTGCAGGACTCCAGGTTTGGATTTGTCTGTTTTTCTTGACTCAAGTTTCTTTCAAAACTTTATATGCAGAAAAGAACATGGTCTTCTGTTGTGGTTGCTTACCTCCTTCTGAGAGTTGCAATGGTTTGCTGCCCTTATGATTCATAATGGTTTCCCATCTGCTGCTTGCTTCTGCTCAAGATTATGTGCATTTTTTATCTCTGAATTGTTAGGTCTGAGTTGGTCTGGGGATACACAGCTCCCTCAGTGTCTCCTAAACACAGGATTCTCCTGCCATTTCTTCCAGTGCGAGGTTGCCATTCTGAGAAAACAAATGTCCATAGTGCATGGAAAGGGGTGCTATGGACAATGAAACTATTTCTGAGGATGAAAATTTAGGGGTTGTTGTCAGTACTGACCCATTGTGGTTCCATTTCTGTCTTCAAGAAGTGCATTAGCAGCATGGGTAGCATCTCTTCTGCTGGCTAGGTTACCTTTAACACTTCCTTAAATTAATAAACTGGCATCAAAACTGCATCTGCTGGAAGGAGATGTGGTACAGAGGCAAAATAAAATGCTTGTGTAACTCATTTCGACCACTCTTGAAAGCAGCTGCAGGTCCTAAATCCTTCCTTTTTTGGGTTGCTTGGTCTGACTCGTTTAAAGAATATCTGATTTACAATGAAAAGAAAGTGTTCTGACACTGTAAGGTGTCTGAAATTGCATGAATTTTAAAAAAACTAGGTTGAAAAAATAATTTATTTGTAATACTTCTACCACTCAATCTGACACAGAAATGCAATATTTCCTCTATAATTCCCATCAGGTAACAAAAAATGAGAGGTTATTCCCGATTTGCATATATTTCTATTTACACACACACACACACACACACATATATGTGTGTATATATATATACACACACACACATATATATATCTATATATTTATATATAGATATATACATACAAACACACAAATGTACATACTCTGTTCATTCCCCAAAGACATAAATAACTGACAAGGAAGCACAGCAAAATATCTTGACTTTGCAGAAAATCATCTTAAGTCATGGGCACAAGGCTTCAAAGTGCTCTCAAAGGTAAATGGAAGCAGGGAAAAATTTTGGGGAAAACAGCTACAAATCCAGCTCACTTCTTGACTAAATACTTAATCTTGGAACTATAGGCTACTGCAGCTAAGAAATGACCTTATTAAATATTTCTGCCTAAAATTTGCTACTAGGTTTATTTGCTAGCTCCAGCCACGGCCCACACAGAAGTTTGCTGGGCTCTGTTCTGATCTCAGTTTGATGCTAGTTTTGCTGAGACCATAATTTGTTTCCTCATGGAATTGTTCATGGTCGTGTGGTTTAGCAGCACTGTGGTTTTCTTCTCCTTTGAGAGCCAGCAGGTAACAAGAAAAAAGAGCCTAAATACCTCACTCAGATATTTCAGCATCTCAAGACAGGATTGAGACAGGAAAAGAGGAAAGGAAGGGACAGATTTTCTACTTCCAGTGCTGCTTTGTCTTTAGCTTTGTTTATCCAATGCAAGTTCCAGCCTCCAGGGAGACTTAAGGGAGAGTCAGCAAGATTTTGAGGCTCTTGGAATTATTTAAACCATCTTTGTATTATCAAATATTTTTTTTCTGTGGATTAAGACATGCACGCTCAGGGCAAATTCTGCTACTCTGAAAATCTAAATTCATTCCACATGTCAGAATATAAAAAGCTTTTGAACATGTGCATGGTGGGTTTTGTTATTATTTTTTCTTTTAATATTGTCACAGAGTAAAGAATTTTCATAGTCAAGCCATGACTGAAATCTGAATGTGTCCCTTATCAATGCCTTATTTGTATTGCAAAATAGATGTCCAGTAAAAAGCATAGAAATATACTGAGGATACTTTTCTATCAGAAAAAAAGAGGTCTTAATAGACTGCTGCAACCATCTGAGGTGAACACCTCCCTGCAAGTTTCTGTCTGTTTTCAAAATATTTTCATCATCTGAGAATAGTAATATATCATAGTTGACAACCCACTTAAGAATTTACCCTAAAATATTATTAGTTTATTAGATGGCTGCTTGTGTTTGAAAACTAACAAAGAAAAAGAAGAATCCCTTTTGAAGCTTCCAAGCTGGCTGATTTGAAACAGATCCTCAGATCCCCGTAACTCAATTGATCTCAGTGAAGCAAGGATCATTCTCTTTTATTCATCACATTTCGTGCGAACAAGTTTCTTAATTCATGGAATACTACAGGTTCTAAATAATGGCTGTATCTTCTCCTGTCTGTAATTTGAATAAGATGAAGAGCCTGTTTGATCCTTGGAAATGGTATCTTGGGCATGCTGCACAGAGATAACAAGCACCCTTTTAAAAACAGCTTCATTATGCTCCCTTCAGATACTGGCAAGGGCTGGAGGTGAGAGAGTGGCTGAGATGGATCATTGAGCTGATCAGATATGGCAATCCCTGTGTTTTCTGTGTTCTTGAGGATGGCAAGATTTTAAGCAAGAATAGACATTTCACAGCTGCCTGGTAGAAATCTGTTTTATTGGTTAAGGGTTCAGGGAAGAAGGCAAATTTCCCAGAGGTTGTGGGGAAAAGTCTATAGCATGGATGCATAAGATGATGATGGGTTTATGTTTAAGTGACAGTTTGCAACAGACAGCTTGCTGAGGAGCAGAGCTCAGAGTCTTTTATTAGTTTGCAAGAATGTACAAGTATTTGTGTTACTTCTGGTTTTCACAGAGGTTGCCACTTTAGAGGGGAACAAGATGTTTAGGATTTTTACCCCAGGAATATAAAAATATTTTCACTTTGTTCCAACTTTAAGAAGGGGAACTGGAAAATGGCAAAGGCAGGAGCAATATCTTCTATGACTAGGTAAGTATCTGACAAATAAAAATGCTCATGATTGTAGATTTTTTTTAGCATGTTAGAGACAACAGTCTTTAATTACAAGAATTACTGTAAGAGAGTGTTTTACTTTGATATTCCAAAAAAGAATATAGCTAAAGGGTAAATTAAATTGTGGCATCTAATAAGGAGAGAAGTAGCTAAAAACCATCGAACGTCAGGGGAAATAAGGTACTTAACTCCATTAGACACTTTCATAAATCTGCACAGTCACCTGTAGTCATCTTAAAAGCTTGTGTATTTCTTGCAAATTTGGCTTTCAGGCTGCAGCTCAGAGAAATGCCCCAATTGTGGGTAGCCCCATAGTACATACTTAAAGCTCTTTGGGGTACTGATTTGCTTCGTCATGTGTGTTCCTATTTCCCAGCCTTAAAAAGAGGCTGTGACAGCTCTTTTCTTTCCATGTCTGAAAGCTTTGTGAGCCTCAGTGAGCTGGTGCTAATGAAACTTGCATAAGGAAACACAGAGATGGGTTGATTTTTTCCCTCTAATGCTGTTTTGGAATGTCCTCACAAAACTCATCGCTTTAGCTGTGATCTCTTTTCCCAAGAAAGAAGCTTGATTTGAAATGAGAAGGCCAAAACAAGAATCTTTTGATGGATTAAGCTATAAATACGAGTGATAGGAAGACTTTAAGCAAAAAGCCTGTTAACTAGCCTTTAAATCTAATCTTGGCACTAGTAGAGTCAGAAATTCAGAGAGAAGAGTGTTCAGAGCTGGAGGGGACACAGAAACAAAATAGCTGTGACAGTGCCCTGGTGTGGGATGTGAGAAGCCCACTGGCACCGGGCTGGCTGAGCCCTGGAGAGGGGAACATCCCTCTGCCAGCTCCTGGAAAGAGCCACATGCACCACCCAGGGCCTCTCTGATGACTTCTGCTGAAAAGCTGCAATGTCAGCCAACAAGCAGGTTTTTTAGATGAGCTTTGATTTGAATTTTCCAATGCCTGCATTTTATAAGGGACTATGAAAGAAAAGCATGTGACTTCCTGGGATTTCCAATGGTATTCACATCCCTTGGGGCTGTTTGAAGAGCTTGATTGGGGTCATATGGTGTCATATGGTGTCATATGGTGTGCTCACAGATGTGGTATGTTCATTCAGCATTGTGCATGCGTTTGAAGTGAATTTGTGTGCATGTCTGTGTGTATAAATATATGTAAAGACATCTCAAATTATATAAATATATTTATCTAAAGTTAGACCACTCTATTTTCTCATTTTGATGTACTGTCCTGAGGTACCTATGTTGTGGCATGGTGTTAGCCTTCATGTCACTGTTGCTTTTCATCTTTTGCATTCTGTCTGCATTCCAGCTAAACTGGAAGGAAGCACCAAGTTTGTGGTACCATATAGCCTAGAGTTTTGTGGAATGACATTTTATATGTTCTACTCTATTTTCAAATTTCCTGGAAGTTGTTTCAACTTCTGCATTTCACTGTTGTCACCACTTCTGTCAAATAAAATGCACCGAATATGTCTGCCTGTGATCACATGTTAATGTTTTGTCGACGGTGTTGTTTCTCTGATCCTTGAAACATTTCAATATTTCATATCTCTTACTTTCACCTGGCCTGTGTGGGTGTGTAATAAACAGAAAGAAAAAAAAATCCAAAATTAAAGTCCAGTGTCTCGGGCTTTGTTAATGCTTCCAAAGGAGCAATGATAATTTGTATGGCCTGGTTTTGACAGGTGGCAGCATCTCACCTGCACACTCCTTGTGCTTCCCATCTGGCATGAAGTGGTAATGACAGTCTATAAAAAAGTGTTGATCTAGTTTTGTTTTAATAGGTTGCTTGCTTTCCATTTCACTAAAGGTTTCCTGAGTGCTGATGGTTGCCTGATGAGAAGAGTTTGGGACAGTGGTGCTGATGGAGCTCTGCATACATCATGTGGTCTACAGGTATTTCCTGTGAGGCTTTGAAAGGGGAACTGATGCTCCCCAAACTGCAGAGAGCTCCTGGGACCACAGGCTCTGGTGGCTGTGCTACCCTTGGTGGCCTTGAGCACAGATTTAGATTGGCAGATGTCCTTTGCCTTCCTCCCTGCAGCAGCCTCAGCTTTCCTAGAAATCCCATTAAAATGGTCCAACATAGCTTTGGCAGAAGTGACCACATGCTGTCCCAGGGTGATTCCCTGTCACATGGTGTCTTTGCTTTGCTCAGCAGCAGCTGAAAGCTCTAGACTCCATTATTTCAGCTGTTTCTGCAAAACTTTGCCTGCAATGCAAGTGTTACTGTATGAACTGCATGTGAATCCTTAATGCCTAATTGAGACATCATTTGAATGAGTTGCCACATCTCTTCATTCTGATTTAATTAAAATCAATGAGGATATTGATGAAAATACCATAATCTAATCTTTATTTTTAATATAAAGCTATAGATGAAGACTGTCCCCCAAAAAAGCACTGGAAAGCATCCTTGTTGCAAATAATGCCAGTTACTTCAGTGACTTGTCAATATCAGACTTGGATTTCTGTTTGTTTTACTATTAACACACATCTATATTTCACTGGAATTGTAGTTAGTTTGTATTTGCACTGCTGCAGAATCTCAAGGGCACAAAGCCTGTTAGTATGTGTTGAGTAACTTTATTTTGTTGATTGTTTCCTGACTGGTGTTGGGAACTTCTAGTCAGCAAACAGGTAATGCTGTCAGAGAAACCTTTTCAAATCCTTTTCTAGTTTATCATCACCTTTCCAAGGCAGCACAATTACACATTATGTTAATAAAAATAATAAACCGTCCCTCCCACCCCAAACAAACAGATAATGAGAAAGAGTTCTCCTTTCCCTTCACCCACGTCATAAAACTGATGTCTCCATAGGAAATTTATATGAACATTTCTGAGGTCTCTTTCTGTTTTGAAGTGCCCAGAATCATCTCTGAACATCTCTTCTTTTTTCCCCTCCTACCTCTTCCCATCTGCCACTGCTCTCTGCAGTGTTGGAATCATGTGCTCCCCTCGAATCTTACTCTGAGGGGCTCTCACCTGTTCCTGCAGTTTCCTCCTCTCTCAAGCATTTTGGGGGCTCTTGCATTTCTCTCAGCACTGCCTAAAATCATGCTCTTTTGGTATCTTGTATTAACAAAACTCTTCTATCTCCCACCTGAGCCTCAGGTCCCTTTTTTCCTCCTTCCTTTCCTTTTGTTTATCTCCCTGCAGTGGCTTCTCCTGCATCTGTCTTCTCAAATCTTTATTGTCTGCCTTCTGCCCTTTCCCTACCTCAGAAGCAGCAAGAAGCAAGGCTCCTAATGAGCCATCCCTTGATCAATTTAAGGTGTGTGCCTCTAGCTTATTCTTCTTGATATGACTGCTGCCCTTGACAAAGATAATCACTCTCACCTCCTCTGCTTTCTCTCTTCTCCTGCCTTGTGTGATTATATGATATCCTGATGATATGTTTTTGACTGGTCACCTACAAATCTGGAGCAGCAAGTAGTTAAAAGGACAAATAGTTCTGACAACCCCCAAGTGAAAAAATGATCTCTGCAATCTATTAAATGAATACTTAAAATCCTTTCTGTATTTAGTTGAAGTTCTGTGTGCAAATGCTTCTCAGCTGAAATAATTGCAAAGGAGATTCTGATATCCTTACTGTGAATGGTATAAAAGCTCCAGGTTGCTCCACTGAGAATTTTCATTGAAATCAATGAGACTATTCCTGGAGTAAACAACAAAAATTACTGGAACAGAGTAAAAATGAAAACTCTTAGAAATCCTGACTACTGTTTAATTTGAAGTTTCACTACAGGATTTGACAATATTTTTCCCTCGTGGTGTCCAGAACAACACATACTGGAAGCAACAATAATAATTCTTAAATGGCTAAACTGAGTCTTAGAGGTAGTTCTTCCTTTCTTTCTTTGAGTTGTAAGAAATAGATATTGTCTGGCTTTTTTATATAGTCAGCTCTTTCAGGTAGGGAATTTGTCCCACTTAATATTCATAAATTTTCACTCAAGTGGAGAGTTCTGTATTAGTACTAGATGATTATCATCATGGAGTTATAGTGTGCAGACAAAGTACAACTGGGCTTGCCATTTCCATGAAGAGTATCATGAGATATTTGTCACCATTCAAAAGCTCTCACTTCTCTGTTTGAAATAATGGGAAGCTTGCAGTATTGAAACTGATGGAAAACAAACAGGCAGAATAGATAATAAGGTTATAACAATGTTTTGGGGATTTACATTGTTTGAAATGAAAGCATGACTTCAAATGCCTACAGAGATGACACAATTACATACCTGTTAAAATTTATAGAACCAAGAGTTCTCCACGGTCTGCTGATGATTAAGCTTGGGTAGCATTTGTGTCTGTAAGATATGAAGCTCATCCCATTTGAAGTGTGTATCACAGCCCTCTGATTTAATATAATGTTCACAGAAGTCAGAGCTTGCAGCATATCTCATCTAGAGTAAACTGCAAGACCAGAAAAAGCCCCAAGTAGACATATTTGTACACTGCACTTTATGTGAAATTCAGAGTCAGTCTTCCGTCAAGGTTTAATGTAGTCTGTTATTTCCCTCAAGGCTTTTTCCTTTCTCTTCCAGATTTATTAGGTTTACAAAGATCTCAGTAGTTATATTTCTCTTTTAAGTGAATTAAACCCCTCTTTAAGTAACCTTAAGGTATCAATAAAATACATTTTGCTTATTTTCTTTTAAAACTTTGTTTAGACTTACGCCATTTTCATTTGGGTCTATTCTTTTGAAAAACATAACTAACACTTAGCTGAGGCACATGAAATCTGTGGTTTTTGTATCAAAATTCTACTGTATAAAATTAAAACTGTGTGGTTTTCCCAGTGTCCAGGTAAGGGACTGTGTGTATAGGGGAGTATTTGTGTAGGTACTGATGGAGGTTTGTGTGTTCATGCACTTTCCAAAGGACATTTAAAAGATTAAACTCTTTCACCGTCTCAGGGTGCTTGAGGAAAGTCAGTCACGAGATAATGAAGTGAAGCACACTGCTTATTGAATGTGCTTTGTCTCAGTCCTGCAGGAAGGTCTTCATGTCGTAGAAAACATTAGTCATTATTTGCTGAAAACTTGGCTGAAACTCAGTGAAAAGATTTTTGAGCCTTCTGTCACTGTGAGCAGAGTATTATCCCTGCTCCTTCCACTGTCCCCTGAATGCAAAAGTGTCTTTCTTTTTTTCCTCCTGTGCCATTTTTCTATACTTGTTTCATACAGAGTCACTAAAACATAGTCAATTCAATTAAAATGAAGTAGACAGATTTCATCTGTATTCCTTTCCTCCTTGCTAAGGATTTATTTATTTCTTAATTCATTGAGAAAATGCTCTGCAACAGAGTATATTTGACAATACATAACTCACAGTGGTCATTGTCATCTCTGAATTACATCTTTGTTTTGATGTAAGGGAACCATGCAAAGGCAAACAAAGCAAAGTAGAAATACTCCCTCACTGACTATACCAGTTATGCAGAGAGCCTGTCTGAGTTTTTGTGTGGAGATTTGCTGATATATTTTTTGATTATATCCTGAACTTCTCATTTTTGATCATCCAATAAAACTACCCCCTTTGATGTTTTTCATTTTTATTTTGAGTGCAAAGAGTAGGTCAGATACAACTATTCAATGATAGTTTCTTTACCCACCTTTTCACAGTTATTCTAAGCCTCTTTCAGTACTGCAATATCATAAAATGATATTTCTTTTTCTTTATTGATTCATTCTTTCATGGAAGATTTATGTACATAATAAATTTTGGGTTACTTTTTTAATACCGAAGGAATGAATGCATTCTACTCTATCTCTAAAAGTCTGCTTCGTATTTGGGGCACTGAAGCAGAAATTAGTTAAGGCTGGGGGTGGTTTTAAATTCAAGTGTGAGTTCATTGCAGTTTTGAAGATGCCCCAGAGAAGATTCATGTCTTGCTTGGATGAACAACATATTTGCATCTAGACCAAGAAACAGAGTTATGAACCACAGGTCCTCATTCTGGAGATTTTGTAATCATCACCTCCTTCCTTTTACCAAGATGCCATCAGTAAACTACAGTTTGGAAAGCAGCACACAGCCTTGCTTTGATATTTGAATATTCCCAGGCTTTGAGGCTGAATCCAAGTGAAGAGGAGTCCTCAACACTAGCAAACTTGCAAATCTGTTCCTCTGTCACTGGCAATGTTTCAGAAAGCTGTTATTGAACCTTGCTCTCCTGCAGCTTAAAGCATCCTTCTGATTTTCAACCTAAATGTATGAGCAGCCAGCTCAAACCAAATTGTTCTCTGCCAGAGTTGACCTCTGCAGTTGGTTAGCCCAAACCCATTTTATTATTTCTGCTTTCAAGGTCATTTAGGTTTTTGAATGGTATCTTTACTTCTCTTTTGATGGTACCATTCAGCTTTATGCCCTTAGCAGGTCTTAAGGAGCCCACACCAATGTTTTGTGCCAAAGCTGTTAAAGAAAATAGGAGATTGAACTGATCTTGAGAGGCTCTTTGAGTGGCTCTGCTGATAATCTACTACAGATCTTATGAATACAAATGTTAAAGGGTTTTCTTAGGTTCTTTAGCCATTTTGCAGTTCTTTCTTGCAAGTGATATCAGTTTGCCACACTATGCTCAGTGGTTTTATGAAGACTAAGTACATTGAACATGGGGGCTTTATATTTCCTAGGAAATCTCTAATCAAAGATTGGTTTTACACAGAACAGGACCAGGATGGCATGGCTGCACAGGTAGGGTTGGTTACTTTTTACACTTTCTTTTCCATCAAACCAGGTTCTCCTTTCTCTTTCTTTGTCTCATAGCCTCTCGAAGGATTTGATAATAAATTATTTTTATTTTAAAACCCAAAGATAATTGTCTAACACTACTGCTGGCAGAAATTACACATTTCTCTGTAAATTAACCTGCCCATTTTCTCTGTGGAATGTGTCACTGAGCAACATAAAAAATGTATTCTTATAAACAGGAAAGATGTGTTTGTTGTGCTAACTGGAAACTGAGGCATAAAGCTGCTAAAAGCCATTTTAATTGAATACAACAGTTCTTCCAAATCTCTTCTAAGAGTGTGGTCTTCTCAGCAAGAATAATCCTCAGTGTACCAATAAAACTGGCCAACAATTCTCACTTTTGATTGAGTGATGAAGATTTATAGTGTCATAAACTATAGCTCTGGCATTAAGAGAGTTACTATATAAATACTCTTGAATATATTTTGAAAAAAACTTTTTTGTACACTTTGAAAAGGATAAAAAAAAAAAAAAGCAAGGCTTGATGGGTAATTCACAACAACTTATTTGCTTGACTGACCTTGAGAACAAATCCTCCAGAAGAAGTCAGTTAAGACTCTTTCACAGCTGTTTGTTTTTTGGCATTTCTTATGAGACTGCCAATATGAAGATATTTTGACTATTGCTAGTAACTTGTATAGAACTACCACTAATTTTCCAAAGATAAGAGATTTCACAAGGTAACAATTTACAGTAATTTTCAACTGATTTCTCAGAAATCTTTAGTGGTTTTGAGCTTATCTAAACAACTATGTCTTTATTCTTATTCTAGTTTCTAACCCACCTACATTTTTCATCCCCTTTCCTTCTTGAAGTCAGGAAATTAGGAAAACTTATTGAAACTTATAATTTGCAATTTGTGCATATAGTTTCCTGTGTGCCCTTTCCCAGCTGTCATTTCTTTTGCCTTTTTCATAGCACCATTCTTTATCTTAAAGTGAAATTAATTTACTCCTTCATCTCTTTTTATCAGTCTTGGCTTTTCCTCATCTTAGATAATTTCTTCCTCTCTGTCTCCGTTTACTCAATGAAATTTCAAGCCTCTTCACTGATGTACTTTTGTCTCTGAGCTATTGAAAAAATAATCCTTAGATTTGTCACTCGTGTGCTCCATTATAATCATCTGTTATTTAGAATATCATTCCATGGGGTTTTATTTCTTTGTTTTTTATTTCCCTGCTGTTTAGCTTGAAGTTTTACAATTGGAGGTCACCAAAAGTATCTAATTCCTACCAGTCTTTGGGTTTTTCTTTATTACTCTAAGCAGGCTTACAAGCTGATTAAGACACCTGAAGAAGTATCTTGAGATATGGAAAATACTCAAAACTCTTCATTAACATTTGCTGTTTTTTGTTAAATGAAAAGTAATTATGAGTTCCATTGTGTCACGCAGGTAGTCATTAGTGTTGAGTGCATCTTTGGGAAATAAGAGAGCAGATCAGAGCAAGGCTTTAAGCTGTGTACATCTATTTGCATACAATAACTATAATGACAGCTGAGAGACTCAAATGGTTCCTGGTGCAAGCCATTTTCATTTATTTTTCCCTTTCTACTTTTTTGGGATGCAAGATCATTATGAGTGTATAAATGTAGCAAGACAATGTTGTGTTTCTTCCCAGTGAAGATTTGGTATTAACTGCCTTATTCCAAATAACAGAAAAATAAACACTAATGTTGGTGACATTAATACAGTTTTTAAAATGTGCTGATTTTGTCCTTTTAGTTTTCCTGAAGATGAAGGTTGTCCCATGACCCACTTTTTTGAGACTGACAAATCCTTTGGAACACACCCAGGAAATCCCAAGGGCCCTGGCCTTGCTTCATCTGGAAACAGAGACAGGAGGAGATGAAGCATGCTTGAGGCTCCCTCACAAGCCTGGGTTCTGTCTATACTGGATCAGATTAAGAGAACCAGAGAGGATAAGGCTTTAAGCCAAAGAAGCACTTGAGACAAGATAAAGGTGTGCTGCTGTCTGATTGTCTCAGGCCTAACGGGAGGTAAACAAATCTAGGGGAGAAGAATGTATCACTGATAAAGGAGATGAAGAATGCAGAATTTATGGGTCACAAGGAAAGCCAACTCAGCAACTGTGCTGAAATCAGGTCTGTCTGAGTAAATGGTGATTCCATCAGGGGGAGATCCTCACCACCGGCTCAGAAGAAGAGAAAGACTGCACATGGGAATAATTAGCATTGGAAATGAGGGAATCACTCATTGACTAATAGAACAGGAGAACTGAGTAGCCAATAAACACTAATTCCTTTGCTTGCTGAAATGTATAAATAACGAAGAGTTATGTATGACCTCGGGACCCCCACCACCAAGAAGCTCAGGGTGAAAAAAGACCAACAGGACTCCACTGGATCCTCACCTCTCATCTGCTTAATCTCTCTCCCTCTCTCTCTCATTGTCTCTCCTCCACCCCCCTCTTTTCTATTTCTTTCAATCTTTCTCCCTCACACTCATTTACTGTTAAATAAATTCCCTGCTATTGACTTTGGCAGATGGTCTCGTTTGCACCTTAATTCAGGCAGACGCATCTCCTATAATCGGATCATAACAGGGTCTCAGAGCCACGCACTGCTTTTCTATAAAGGCAGTGCTCACAACACATCTGTTACTCCATCCATTCTCAACCAACCATGTAAAGCCTGCTTTGCTCTTATCTCACTCGAGAACTTTGAAGCTCTGTTTCATTCTTCTGATCTAGCTGTCTAATGCTTTGCTTTTCCCCCAGAGAATAAGCATTTCATGTGCCAATGGGAGTGATAGGTTTAGCCACAGGGAATGCTGTGTACAGGCAGTACATTTCCTGCAGTTTTCACTGACATCTATCACATTTCTTTTCCCTGTACACAATGTTTATTCCAGTGGGTCTTTACCACAGGATTTTGTCAGCTTGCAGAGCTGTTTTTACGGTGCTGCACATCCTGGTGTCACTTCTCACCCAGGACTGCAGTGGAAGTGAGTCTTCCATAAATATCTCAGGGCACAGTAAAAGGCTTGAATGTAACAAAGAGAACATCTGCTAAAACTGAGTGTTTATGCCACATGCTCTGTTGTCTATTGTTTCTTGATGCATTGTATTAAATTGCTGAAGTGCTGTGCCTATGTTAGGTGGGTTTATAACCTTTAATATTTAAATATTTCCTTAGCTTTCTGTATCTTTGCATTTCTGAACAGAACTCAGGCAGCAGTTGACTTGCATTTTGAGTCCAGAAGGGTGAAAAATCACAGCAAATAAACCTTTCATCACACATTTTGCAAAATACAGGCAAGAGAAGAGAAGGCACACAGTGAACACTTTACACATGCCTTGGTTTTGCAGAAATTATTTATCAGGGAGATTTTGCTTACCTAAAACATACCACCTTCCATGAAAGCTAAAAGAAATAAACTATTTACAGACCCTCAGGTACTATCACAGGGTGGCATTTTAGCTGCCTGCCTGGAATATGAAGAACCCCTGTGGCAGAGACTTGTGGGTTGCAAGGAAATACATCTATTTTGTGTTCTGTTAATGCACATAAACTAAGTTAAAAATCCACTCCTCTTTTTCAGCTCCTGTTGCATAGTGGGGGAATCCATTTTATTTGACCCGTCTTTCCTGCCTGTTCCTCTGAGCTTCTCCTCAATTTCATGCTTGCTTCTACTTTCCAGGCAAGTATATTTAAAATAATTTTTAGAATTCTTTTCTGGCTTTTTTTTTTTTTTTTTTTTTGTTTTTTTTTACCACGAGTTTGGAAGCACAGAAGTTGTAATAGTTTTGGTGCGATAAATTAGAAATCTCTTGAGTAATAAGACCAAATAGGAAAAATTCTATCAAGTTCAACTCTGTTGATATAGGTTGCATGAGCAATTATCCTCATAGCTGGATAAAGACTGCTGAAAGTAGAAAAGCAAAATTGAGATTTTCCCTTGTGAAATAAGAGACTTTTCCCCCCCTTTTGCTTGCCTAAGTTTTCGTACTTCCTTTTTCAGCATTGGAATTAAGCTTGATCCAAAGCTTGGGTATCAATAAACATAGTCAGCAATTTCTTTGAAGTGTTAGTAGTCTTAAATACAGTTCTAGATGTTCTAAATTAAGAAATATGGTATTTTCTGAATGGATTGTTGATGAAAATGGTAATTTTGCTGTAATATTAAATATATATGTATATATGGAAAAGAATAAAATATTTAAATGGAATAAAACAATCTATATTTTACTTTTTAAAAAACTTCTAATGAAAAAAAATTTATTGGAAGGGGTTTTATGTGCAAAGCAAAGTGAAATGTCTTGTGTGGGTCTTTAAGCAGAGGCTCTATACTTGTTTCCAGGTACTTCATCAATTATATAATCTCCCCTGGAGCTACAAGGGTGTAGTGACTGCTGGGAAGTAAATCAGGCTAAGGATGTGTCTCCTTCAGCACTCTGTGGAGCCCAGAAGCTTCCTAAGTGAGGAGCTGCCGGGGACAGGGTTAAGAGTCAGGGAATTCCATGCCTCCCTAGTTGGGAATTGAGACAGCCCAGCTGCCACTCCCGAGGGACCACCAGGCTTCCCCTGCCTGGTCCCTGCCAGCAGTTCTGCTGGAGATGTCTCTTCCCTCAGCAGTGTCTCTGACAGAGAAGGCACATCCATCAAAAACTTCTAACCATGGCTAGTTGGAAAATGTTTGCCAGCTTTTAAGGACATTAAACCCAGAGCCCTGGTTTCCTCAAGGGCTTGTACTGTGTCAGGTTTCAAGCAGCTACTCAGGAAAGGAAGGGATCCTCACTGAATTCAAGTTTTCATATGGGAGACAGAGGAAGTTATTGTGATATTTTAGAATGAGTCGAGATGTCAGTGAAAAGAACAAAATTTCCAGCACTCAACCTTGACATTGATTGGTTTAGTCAAGTCTGGAACTCCCTTATTTAACAGAGATTTATTTTTCAATGGGCTTACACAAGTATGAGACAGGAATATTTTCTTCTGTCTAAACTCCTCACCTATAAAATGCAAATTATACACCTACCTCAGAGGAGTCTTGTCAAGAGTAATTAGTTAATGTGTGTGAAATTCTTTAAGGTTGTGGAATAAAGCTGCAGTGGATTACATGCTGTTACATACAAAATGTAAAAGCTAAGTGTGAAATATGTGTTGTCAGTGCAAGGCTCTGCATGTGATCTTGGAAAATTAAGCTGTTTTTGTGTTGTCATTTTGGCAAAAATAGCCACAAAGTTACTTCAGTTTTGTTGGTTTTGGTTTTTTTCAATAATTTGAATCTCAGTGGTTCTTCTCTGGAGGTGACTATTCTGTGTGTGTCTGTTGGGAAATGATTGTCAGAGGTTTCAGCACAGTCTTGGATGATAGCAGTCTCTCCATTATTTCTGTTGCCTAAATTTAGGCATCTGACTGCCTCTCACAGTCAACTTCTCACTCATTGTCTTCTGTACTAGCCGAGAAACCAGTACTAATGATAATTTTTCTTCTGGTGTTCATGAGAGTAATTTTGAATTGGAAACAAGAAAGAAGAAACTGTCCTCCTAAACTTCTGCAAACTCCTCTCCTGAGTCTGTGCACGTGGGGTCACTCCACAGAGGTCAAGTCAGGCTCAGGGTAGGCAAGACCTTTGGGAATATCACCAGCATCTCATCACAAGTCTCAACTCTTGTATAACAAATGATTGTTGTTTAGATGCTGCTCACTCACACAGCCCCACTCCCCCTGTGATGGTGTGGAGAGGAGAGTTGGAGACACAAAAAGGTAATAATCATGGGTAGAGATTAGAGCAATTTACTGGAAACAGCAATGAGATAAGAAAACAAAAAGTACCAACAACGAGTATTGACAAACTTCAAGTTTTTATTTCCTTCTAAAACTCCTTGCTATCCTACAATTAATACTAGCCTGTTTTCTGGAGGTGGAGGCACTCCCATGTGCAGATGAAACTGTCAAAGGTACTCCCCTGCCTTGTTTAAGGTTTTGAGGACAAATTTCCAATTCTTTCTGGAGGTCTGACAGCACATTTGCAGCATGACTTTGTCCGTTTTACTGACAGTTTTTCTTTTTCCTATTGCTAAAGAAAGTTGCTTTTTGCATAGCCTAGTTATTTTTCTTTTAAAACCTAGCAAAATAAGGTTTTATCACAATTTATCTCACTACAAATCCATACTGCAAGAAGTTGCTAGGTCAGGTTTTTCAGTGGTGTATTCACTGGCCTGTGAGGGAATCGATGCAACTTGTATCGAGATGAAGTAGCTAAAAGAGTTGGCTCTTTTTCAAGTGAACCTGCAAAATTCATTAGGTCCATTGCACATCCCTGCTGATGGCAGAAATGCAGAGAGAATACATGACAAATAATGAAACAAAGAATCCTAACTGGTTTCTGGTAGCAGGAAGAGGAAAGCTGAGATCTGAGATATTAGAACAGTTGCCGTAGCAGAAAATGCTCCAAGGGCCAGGTAGGAGTAACTGAGGAATTGATGCCAGAGAGCTCCTGACTGTGAATTCTCTCACCCACCAACAGCACATTTTCCATCCAGAAAGGTGCTACTTCAGGCAATTTCAAAGCCTTGTGATTTTTGCAGATGTTTGAATCTGGATTACATCTGCAGCCTCTGAACTAATAAGCACTCTGAAAGATTTTTATGAGAAGTTTGTTCTCTGTCAACAGCTTGGATGCCTTGATTGCAGAGAACTTGCTGTTTGATGAAGCTGGAAGCTCTTCCTCTGATTTGAAAGCTTTTCTAGGCATCAGCGATAAAAACTACAGTGATTTAAAAAGAAATCTTATTGTATTTTTGGTATGTCAAGTGCAAAGAAGAACATGATCCAGGTATGTCAAGAGTTTACCTTACTCTGGGAATACAATCTCTGTCAATCTGTTTCTTCAAAAGGGCTTTACCTGCCAGAGAAAAATAGTTCTGCCATGCATCTTGGGCAAAGGTTGCTATCAAGAGTGTAAACAGGCTGCTTTCTTTAGCAGTTTGATTTTTTTGCAAACAACAGAGAAACTTGTCTCAAACGAGGCTCTAAAGCAAATGCCAGCATCTCTAATTGTAGTTTTCTTGCAGTCTGGAATTAGAAGGGAGCCTCCTATGTAAGTTTTCTTTGATTATATTGATCTAGAAAGTTCCTCAGTAAGCTGGCCTGAAGGAACCTGAGAGTCTGCCAAGATTTCTGGCTGAACAGTTTTAAGTTGTCTGCCTTCTGGAAGCAGTGCTGGAATCAGATGTCCTGCAGTGATGGTCACAGTCTACCAGGGCACTTGTCTGGGTTGCATGCTAATCAACTCAACCCGAAATGCTGATGGCATTGATATAATCTGTGTCACTCAGGATGGTTGTCTGCAACACAGACACCTTATTCTTGTCATAGATTCACCACCCAGGAAAAGTAAGAATCAAAAGAAAGACTGAGGTATTAGTCTGACACTTTTATCTCGTACCATTAGTGCATCAAACTTTTATAGTGGAGGAAAACGAGTTCAGCTTTCCCTTTACTCTGTCATGCTCTCTGTGTCCTCTTCCTAATTTTCAGGTTTTCTTTCCCCAGAAACTCTTTTCACCTACATGAGACTTCAGGTGAATCTAATAAGCAAAGTCCAAGTGAAGTGACTTCCAACCTCAAAGAGCAAAAATCCGTTGTGCTGTGGGTGTAGTCAACAATGAGAATTGTTTTTATTTTGTTTTTATTCTTCTTCTTAAAGTTTAAAAAAAATCAAACTGTTTTGAACTTTTTTATTAAAGACTTTGAAGTATGGAACTTATATGCCAATCATGCTTCATCTTTGAATAAATTTTTAGGACAGAGTTTATATTGAAAGTGCTGATGAGACATGACATGATCCACCCCAATGTGCAGAGTGTGACTCTAATGTCTGCCTGAACTAACAATGAGATTGAACATCTGGTCAAATGGGGTTATTTTATCTGCCATAATCTCCATCTAGATAAGGCTTGAGTGCAACTTTGAGGGGAAGACATCTAGTAGAGCCAGGCAGTTCTGGAAAAAATAAAAATCCCATATAGACTCTGTATATGGTCATGAGCACATGGCCGAATCAGTTTCCCAGTAATCCAGAGGGATAAATTAGACCCATGCATAGGATGATGTGTTTTGAACTTTGTCATCTTATTGACACACCACAGAAGTAATGAAGGCTGTTTCTTTGTTGTGCTGTAAAACAAGAAGTGAGGCTGGAATCAAGTCCTGCCATTTCAGCTGAGGTTTATGTAAAATGAGCAAATAACCCAGGTCGGTCTTCTACACTGGACATTGCTCAAAGGTAAGAGAGTTAAATGTAGGAGAACCTCCTTTCCCTGAAGCAAAACCAAGGCAATTACCAGCATGAAAAATAAGGAGAGAAGATTTGGAGGACAATGGGAAAGTCAAAAACTCTTTCCAATACCAAAATACACATTCACTTTGCAATCTTATCAGAAGGTTTGAGTGTGGTAGGAGAATAGCTATGACACAGAGTGATTATTTGTCATAGTGGTTTGGGCACATTCTGTTACTTCAACAAAGAGGAAAAGACCAGGATAATTCTGAAGAATGATGTAGCCTCCATGGCTCAGCAGGAGAGCTGCTTCAGGAGAGCTGAGGAGTCTATTTTTTTCAGTTGTTTGGGCTGACTGACTGCATCTTGGGCACAAATAGCTTCTCAAATGGAGTGGTAAAAGTGTGGAGATTTGTGGGCTGGCTGTTTATCAACTCTACTGGCTGCAATCTAACAGAGCAGCCATAAAAAATAGTTTGACAAGTGGAATTCTCCATCCGTTCATTGTCTCTGTGAGATGCTAAATTTGTGGAAACAGCTCCTTTGAATGTTTTGTTCCTCTGAAAGCTGCCCTTTTCAAAGACAAAAACAGCAGTTCAGATGAGTTTAATTTTTCAAATGAATTTAATATTTCAGTATTTCTTCTTATTCTGGAATAGAGAAAGGAGAATATCCAGTATTTGAACATCCATTATCAGAATTTGATTAAGTCTCAAGGATAACGTGCACCCTTCATGCCAAGTGAAAGGGGAAACTGGGACCAGCTGTTTGAACTCCACTCTCCCTTTTGCCATCTTCAAGTTGATGTATAGGATTTACATATTATTTATGCAAAAAATGATTTAAAGTTATTTTCACATAGTGACAAAAGTTAGGAAATTTTCTTCTCTGGTTCCTGCCATTAAGCACATGAATATTAGTTTAAATAAAGGCTTTCAGAAAAAATTTTCTTGTAATAGTTTGGAAGCAGGTAGTGTCACAGGGTGAATTGAAGTGTGTCAAATCTAGGTTGTTCTCCTTTTTTCCTGCTATTGATTCTTTGAATCTACTTAAGCATCTCATTCTCATTCCCTTTCCCTTCTTTTAAGTACCAAGTTGCTACAGTGGCCTGATACCTGTTTGTGGAAGGGAGATTGGAGAGTAGAGAAGGAAATCCACACTGTTCTTCAGTGGAATGCCTGGGAATTTGGTGTGATATGGAGATCTGATACAGATACTTCTGTGAGTATTTTATAGGGCTACCTACATTTTTATTACTGACATACTGTTGTACTATAATAAAAATATATTTTATAATACTTTTTTTTTCTCAAAGTTTCCCCAGTACTGGCCCCTTAAAAACAGTCTTAACAGGATGGCATTTGCTTCACAGAAATTAGGTTATCAGGTCTTGTTTTGGCAGTACCAAATTTCCCACAGATCTGTAAAGGTATTTGTGGATTCATTTGCATTTAGACAGCTCTCTCCTGTAGATGAAAGGTAATTTTAAAGAAGTTCTCCTTTTGTTTATGGTTAGTGGAGAATTTGATTTTTTTTTTTTTTTAAGTAGAAAATGCTCATAGCTTAATGATCCTTTCCTGCCTAACTCTTGAGGTGATAGTGGGAGAAAAGAAGGCCAATTGTGCTAAGGTGTGGAACTAACATATAATAATATAAAAGAGAAGGAGAGCTAATGATATTTACCTGAGGTGATTATTAAGAGACCCGTTCTACATGTTTTGCAGAGGAATTAGACTAAAGGCCATGCTTCTGGTGCATTTCAGCAAATACCTGTATCAACAAAGGTGCCTCTTGATTTGCAAAGTCAGACCTGTGCCTGGAAGAGGACTGGTAAACTGAAGGATACATTCCAATCTGTATAATCAAATGCATTTAAGACTAATCTTGCCCTTAACATTAGTACCATTTAAATCTGTAATTTTCTTTCAGAATATGGAAAATGAAAGTTAAATACTGCCTAAAGACATTGTGCAACATTTTAAGACATAACTTATGTAAACGTAGGAGTTTGTTTTTGCCTCTAAAGGCCCTGTTGACCATATTACAAGTACTTTGATAGTTTTAAAATGTAAGGAAATCCCACTCTTTCTAGCTCTTTAATAGCTTTAAAAGAGTATTAAAAAGTGACACCTTTAAGATGGTACATTTTGAATATGCTTTATATTAATTTAAACATTTATTACCACACTTTTTTGATTCAACATTTTTATTTATAAGTAATTCTAGCTAAAAAAAAAAAAAATTATGAGCACATCTTTGTGTAAACAAGAATAAAATATCATCAAGAATAATGACAAAGGCTATTGATAGATTTTATTTTGTCTGTCTCATAATGGATCCTTCATTCTTTAACTCAGGCTGAAGACAAAAAATGCACTTTAACTTTGTGACTGTAGTTAAGTTAAGGTGCAGATATCATTCTTTTAGAAGAGGTTTTAGGTAAAAAAATCTCTGTTCTCCTGTATCATTCAACTGAATATCAGTACAAGTTGTGGCTGAACACCTCAATTCAGCATCTGTGTCAGTGGATGATAGATTATTTTTCCAGCTACACTACTGAACTGTACTATTTAGAAGTTGGAAACCATATATACTCTATTTCCTTCTTGAAAAAAAATTGTGCTGTTTCATTTTTAAAAATTTTTGAATTTAACTGCTTTGTTTCTAGTCTGCTCATTTTCATTGTTTTATTAGTGTGTAGAAATAAATGGCTCATTCAAACTCTGCACTTCTTTTCTGAGCCATATGTTACCTGATGGATGTCCTGTATGGTCCCATTATTTATAAAATGTGAATTTGTTTGACTGATTCTTTTCTACCTGACTTCTATTGTCTGATTTCTATTTGGCCCAAATGGTTATTAAAGCAGATTTATTGTTCTGCCCTTCAATTATCTCCCTAAATATGCAGAGCTGGGTTTTGGTTGGGTTTGGTTTTTTTGGGGAAGGGTTTGTGATGGGTGTTGACATTGATCAATAGCCTTCATTTTATTCAGATTAATTTTAAGTACTTTTCTCTGTGATTCATAATTGAGTTCCACTATCAATATTCTTCATGTATATTGAGTAAGGGCAAGACTGCAAGTGCTTCTGTAGCTACCTGTGCTTATACTGAACCGTGTTTCTCTCCAATTCAGCCTTTGAAATACTCTTTTTAGGTGAGATTTTACAAAACTTTACAGAGATACTTTATGGTTGTTTTTTTTTTTTTTTTTTTTTTTTCCTTCGTTTGGAGAAAACCTTTATGTAATGAGAAATCTGATTTTCAGGTTTGACCTGGTAAGGAGGAATTACAGGGCAACACTGATTAGCAATACCAGGGGAGCAAGTTACTTCTTTTTACAAAATGCTTATTGGAAAATTATTTTTTTTGCTTGAGTCTTTGCACTCTGTATTGAAGTAAAGCTCATGTAAAATATATTCTGTGTTCTAGGTTTTTTTTTTTAAAAAAATTTGTTCCAAATAATTATTTTCAAAGATAATTTCAGAACAGATACCTTGCTCTGTATTTTATAGTTTTTCTTTTTCCCAAAGATGGGGATTTATATTTCTGCACAGATTTTGAGTTTTCTTATAGCTTAATTGCTGCAACCATCACAAAAAGAAGGAAAGTTTTAGAGCACAACTACAACATTATTTATCTCTGACATGGGCTCAGGCACCTCCTCTCCTCTCAGTTCCTTGGGAAGTGTCCCATCACTCTGATTATGATTTGCAGCTCCACAGACTCAGTGAAGATGCGAAGACGTCGGTCCTGCAGCAGGGCTTTGTTTCAGTTGTCTCCTAAAACGGCACAAAAATTGTGTTTTGTGCTAATGACTCACCCTTCTGGCTGTTGGTTACTCAGCACTCAGGCAACACACCAATCATGAGCAAAAAGTAATCAGTAAGTAAATATGGGATGAAAAGAAATGACTGTGAGCGTTTTGATTAAAAGGTCAAGTGCAAAGCAGATATGGTGACACATGGAAAATATTTTTTCTAAAACAAATAAACAATTAAATTGATTCCCTAGCCTTCATTATAATGTTGAAATAGCTTAAGCTAATTATGATAAATGAGGCTAAACGTGGTGTGCCTCCTGAGTAAGGATATTCAGACAATTTTCTTGTGACAAAACCCAATGTCAAATTTGCCAAAGTCATTAATCATCACAAAGATGTGCTGTTACCTCTTGCTGATGGGCTTAGAGGTTTATATCTATATCTATATATCTATCTATATCTAGCTATATATAATATATTTCATAATACATTCTATACATACCTGTATAAAAACGTATGCACATATCTACTTTTATTTATACAACTCTAGCATCACTGCAGTGCAATATATTTTAGAGTAAATGTTTTCTGTGGGGGGCAAATCGTTATGTCTTCTTTAAACTGGTTATGGGATATGGCTGAGGTGTATTAACTTTAATTAACTTTACCTTAGCAACCAGCATACAAACCAAAGGAGTAAACTATCACAGAAATATGTCATGGTTGTCACTTCCTTAGGAAGGTGCATCTGTGCTCATGCAATCTGTAGGGGACCTGGGTGATCCAACTGGGACACAGAAGTTATTCAAAGTTACTCTGGCCTTTACAACCCAAGGATTTTTTACTTATTTCTGTAAAAAAAAAAAAAGGTGGTTTAAAAGTAAATTTTGGAAAATAATTCTGCTGTATGCAAGGGCCTTTACATGCATCTCCAAAGCACTTAATACACCTAAGCATGACAGAGAAAAAAAAAAAAAAGATAAGGAAGGAAAATCATTCAAGAGTTGAATAATGAACACTGCAAAGGCTTGTCTTGATATGATAGCAGGTTTAGATTTTAAGTAGTTGATAGAGTGAACAATGAAGAAAATTCATTAATCATAAATATGGGAGAGCAGAACTTACATTGAAAATGTGATGACCTGACTGCTGTGGTTCTGAGAGTGCTGAGGGAAGTAATCCCACCTGGGAATTGCTGAAAACTTAGGTACACCACAGCATAGTGCCTCTGCTGTGACTTTCAGGGTAGGACAATAAGAAAGCCTCCCAGGGATACAAGAGCAATATGCATGTGTGAACATACATAACCCCTGTTTATATTTGCTACCATTTAAATACTTCTTCCTAGAACCACTTTTTAGAATATTAATAAAGAAATACAATTAAGTAATTTTTAAGTCAAAGTCGGTGTGACTTTATCTCTGTAATGTTCTTTACTGGATTTTTGTAGCTGCTTTGTCAAACATAATTGCATTTCACATTACATTGATTCAAGTTATCTGCTAGGTTGTGTAATAAAAACTCTTCCATGCACCCATATTGGAGCTCAGAGAGACAGTGGCAGGAGGGGGAGACCAAGTAACACCCTGATGGCTGCTCCCAGGCCCATCACTGGGCTGTGGAATGTAATATGGGATGCAGGAGAAAAGCAGTTTTGGATTGCATAGGTCTGATTTGGGGTGGTTTAGGGGAGAAAACTTTGGGAGGGATGCATTTTTATAATTCCACTATCAGCTTGCACAATTTAGCATAACGACTCATAACTGGATAAAATGCACATTTTCTATTTCTTCTATCATTAAGTCCTCTTTACTTAATTTCCTGGAAAAAAAAAATCAAAAAAACCTAGTATTTCTTTGGGGTTCCGTTTATTTACATGGAACCCCACAACTGGAATATACTACTATTTTAAACTCTACTTTTGACCCTTTATTTTGGTGCAGGAAGGATTAAAATTGCTAATGCAAGAACACAAGAAATTGCATTTCATTTTGGAAAGATTCTAAGAGACGATGGCCCTTCTTCTCCAAGGTACTTCAATAGTTAAAAATATAGCTGGGCTTTTAGCAAGACTTTGAAAATCACCAACATGGCACTGATGAATTTAAAAGGGAGATATGAAAGCACTTTATACCTATTTTTTTTTTTTTTAATGTAACTATTCTGTCCATAGATATTTTTGAAAACCTGGATCTGAGGCGTTTTTCAAATTTATACTCATATTGCCTTTTGAAGTGTTTTATCTTTATCTCTCCTTGAAATGATGGTGTAGAAGGGAGCTCAGGCGTTATGAACAGAGCATTTAACCCGAAAGGACCAAATCTCCATCTTTTCCTTTTCCTAATTTTTTTTTTTTTTTTTATTTTGGAACTTATTTTCATCTTTTCCTTTTCATGGGTTTTGTTTTGCCTCAAAATCATGATATTTGCTCTTGAAATTTTATGGAAAATGTATTTTCCAAGTCCAAGACCCCTGTTATAACCTCCAGGCTCTTCTGCTGCAGCTTTAACTTGGCTTCTTGAACAGCTTTGGTGTGCTGTACTACAATAACTGTGTGCACTTCTCATCACTGCTGCTTTCCCACTCTTCCCTGGGCTTCTCTCAGGTTTCCCAGAGCAATGTGCATCAAATGGTGCCTCTGCTCTTTCAAACATTGTGTGGCTTTTTTTATGGTACAGAGATAAAACTGGTTTCATCAGACCGTAAACTCTTTTATATTATTAAAACAGCTTGGGAAACCTTGGATTCGGCTCATGAAATATTTTGGAGTGACCTGGCCCACTTTGAGCAGTGTAATTTCACTCAGAAACCATGCTAATGTGGTTTGAAGAAGTTAAAGGAAACATTTAATCTTTCACTGTTGTTTACTTACAATCATTTTGTTATGTTTTCCATTGTTTCTGGGCTTATTAATCAGCTTGTGTCCTCTTGACCTTTCAGTGGTGTAATGCCCTCCCAGTCCACATCCTTTTGTTGGACCTGGAATGCCTGTGGACTTTGATCCAATGTCTCTTCAGACACTTATCTCTTAATTTATATTTTCTGCCCTGACAGTTTTATTTTCCTGTTATTCTTGACCATTTTTTCTCTTCGCTAAGACTCCCTCATTCTCTGAAGTTCTAGCCAGCAAGAGCTCTTTCTGCTGGGCCATAAACAGCTCCTTGTCAGGTGTGGTCCCCGAGGAGAGGGAACCAAAGCACACCAACTCCTACCTTTGTGGGTTCATCAGAGCTTTCTCGCTCTGTTGTTGCAGGAGCTGATTTCCTGTCATGAGCTGAACCCCTGTGACTCCTGGGCCAGCCCTCCCAGCCCTGCAGTTGATGTTTGTAGTGAAATGATCTTATTTTTCTTCTGACCGTGTCTGGCATACAATTTTCTGGACTGGGGCCATGTTGTCTGGAGATGAATACTATAGGAGGAGTTTGGGATCATCTCCTGCCCCAGAATCCTTGCCGGCAGGCATTAGGGCTGAGCTCAGGTTCTTTAGGGGTGAGATCAAAGCACAGAATCACACAAAATGGCTGAGGTTGGGAGGGATCTGAGGGCTCTCTGGTCCAGCTCCCCTGCTTGAGCAGGCTCATCATGAACAAGTTGTCCAAGACCATGTTCCTTTGGCTTTCGAGTATGTCCATGGATGGACACTCCACAATCTCTCAAGCAATTGTGGACAAACTTTTTCCTTTTGGTTCTAAGCTGTGTGACTGCACTTTGGTGTGATGGTGCAAAGCAAAAGGGCAAGGTGCTGCCATCTGTCACCTCCCCTGAAGGCAGGCTGCAGCAGAGAGGATGCTTTTGTGGATTTCCCAGCTCTGTAACAAGAAGTCCACACTCACTCATGAAGGTGACTGCAGGTTTGTCCTGTGCTAGTCATGGTGCCACATCCCATGGCAGGGCAGTAGAGGTTCCTAGCCATGCACACACCACCCTGAGAATGGCCTCCAACCTCTGTTCAGAGCCTGGGCAGGGAGTGGATGGGGGCATTTCCATGTCCTAAATCCCCTGGTCACCTTTGGTCCCCCAGAGGGAAGGGTAAAAGCTGCTGTTCTGGCAGCTCAGAGGGAGCCATGGCCAGGGCAGCCGCTCTGTCCTGCCTCCACCATGGGGCTTTGTCCTGCCCCTGTGTCCTTCCCCACGGGGCAGGGCTGTGCAGGCTGGGGGATGCTCCAGGAGCAGCTGGACAGGGGGTCCCAGATTCCCAGGTGGGCTGAGGTGCCCCTGCACCTGTGGGCATCTGTGGGTCAGAGCTGCCTTACAAGAAAGGAGAGGCGGCTTGGGGTGCATCCAGCTCTCCCCCTGCACAGGACGAAGGGAGCCTGAGGGACCCATCTCCCAATTTAAAATTATATTGAATGAGTGGGACCTTAAAATATATAGAGAAAAACGGAGCAAGCATTGTAATTAAATATTTACTGTATATGACTGTATCTCAAAAGACAGCTGGTGGTGAAATCAACAGGCCATGTTAAAACACGTTTTTTCTCCCCTTGAACAAGAATATTTTAAATAGACATTGACTTGTGAAATTAAATATACTTCCTCTTTAGTTGAATTCCCTATTTATCAGCCATTTCACCTACCATGCCATGCACCTCACATACGGAATCAAAATTACCATCTGCTAAATCAAATACAAAAAGCTGTGGAACAAGTACATTCCCTAGAAATTCAAATCAATATTAAGTAAAATACATTCAGAACCCAACAGTTGTCTGCTTTTAAATTATTTTTGTTCAAATATAGAGCTCTTTCATATACAAGGGTAACCGTATTATTTATTTACATATGTACATATGCTAAAATATGAATATTTATCTTTTAGTTGTCTCTAAAGATAACCTAAAGCAGCTTAGTGTGGTTCTAAGACTGCCTGATACATATTTTTTAACGCTTAATAACTTGGAAAGGCATTAATATATTTTGAAAAACCATACCAAGGTATTCACTTGCTCAGTTTTAAGCTGACATAGTACTGCAGACTTAAAACACCAGAACATTGCAATTTCTTTTCTCCTTTAGTCTGTATTTGTATAGAATGCACTAGGAGGATTCTTTATTACTTTTCAGTTGATTTCAGAGAGTATAATGAAGAGGTTTTCCTTTCAGATCAAAGTTTCCCTTAGCTCTACAGTACAGTTTTAAAGTGTTTGTAGCATCACCATTTAAGGTTGTATTCTGTGAGAAGCTTTTCTTTAATAAAAAAAACCACCTGTGGTTAAATTTGAAAAGAAGGCTCATTCAGGTATTGTTCCAACTGAACTCTAAACTCCTGTGAAATTCAGTATATCTACTGTTTATCTATCTTTTTATTCTGAGCTGTATGTTCAACGGTCCTTATTCACACTGAAGAGTTGAGAGCTCAGCTAGTGTGGGGTTTTTATGTCATAGGTTTCTTTTGAAATTTTACAATACGTAAAAAAAAAAAACCAAATGGAGGCATAAAAATATACACAATAAAATAAGACCACTGTAGAAAAATTGCATGATGTGTAAAAGAGCTTCTAAGTAAAACACATGAAGATTTAATTCCCCAAACCAGTTTAAGTCACAGAAGAAATATTCCCTAATACCTGGTGAATCATCTACTTGAAGAATAACTTTGAAAGCAACTTTCTCTTTACTAAACAATGCAATGAATATTTTCCTGGCTATTTGATTTGTAATTTCAGTCCTTCATCAAGACCATTTTCAAGCATGTGATTTCCTTATCTAAGCTGTCATTTAAGAGAAGCACACTTTCTCTTTCCTCTCAGCTCATTACACTAATAACTCTTTTTGCATTCATCCTTTTATATGTATATATCCTTCCCATCACTGACATAGAAAATCAGTGAATTATTTTGACAGTATACATGTAATATTGAAGTACAATATGTATTTTTTAAAACAGGTTGGATCATTAAACTAAAAACTAAACTAAATCAAACCAAACTAAATTTGGGGGGGTTTTAATGTATATTAGGTCCTTTAGGTAATTAAGTGCTTTTTTGAACACTTCCTTAATTTCTAAGGAATTTGGTAAAACACTCAACTTTGCATATAAAAAGCTCTCATAGAAATCCTGGATGGTGATCACTCTCCCTCTGAAACCAGCACTAGGTCATAGTGGTGGAACTTTGTCTCCCTAATGTGTGTATCCACTTGGCTGTTTGCCTTGCTGCCCACGAGCCTAATTTGGGGTTGGTGTTATTATTGCTGGACATGCTCCATGAAAGTTGTGTCCGGCTGTCCTTGCTGAGGAGAGGTGACTTTGTCAATCTTGTTGAGTGGACGTTGCAGCTTTGATATTTCCAACAGGGGATAGGGGCTTGGAAGGATACTGCCAGACATCTCTGTGTGCAGCTCTGGAGCAGACTCTTCTACCTGCTCAATTTTTACATAATGCTCTGTATGCACATTAAAGAAATTGCTGGGAGAATGTAATAAATCTTAATCAATTTAAGTGGCACAGTCAAGGCAACTTTTTCTACAGCAAAGATAAAAATAGCACAAAAGACTACAAGTGAAAATTAGTGCCTCAATACAAAATCTGTTTTGCTGTGGTACCTTTGTTACCTTCCTGTAAAACCAAAACCCGTCTTTAGAGGAAATGTTAGGAATTCTCAGATTGGGTTTTGGTATACTGCTGCCTACAGAAGAATAATAGTGGTGGAGAGAGTTTAATTCTGCTTCTCCTGAGTCAGTTTTCCTCTTAAAGGAGTTCTATCTGGACAAAAGGTTACTCTGAATATCTGTTTGTCACTCTTTTCCTGGCAAGCAGGATGCGTGGACTTGGAGTTCTCCTAAACTACAATCAGGACTGGTGATGAGAGTTTCAACCCCTTTCCTTCAGCCTCATTCCTCTCTTCCTCTACAAGACCTGCTAAAATTGTGGAAGAGTCCTGGTTTTGTCCTAATAAAGTCAATCTCCCTCATATGAGGAGATGTAAGACGGATGCAGAGCAACTCAGAGGCCCAGGTCAGTAAAGGGGAGTCAGAATTCTTGGCAATGTTGCATATTTAAGCCTGCTCCACAGGCAGGATTAAATCAGATACCATTTGGAAGATGAACAGTAAGTCAGAAATATAGTTTCTTAATGAGCCAGACTGCTCATGTAAGGCTTTTATAGTCTGCTGAGGGTCTTGGAGTAAATTAAGACAAGAAGTCTTTTGAGCAGGATGCTGAGACAAATTATGTTGTTCAGCAGTAGCCTAAACCCTTGAAGTCTGATGTGGCTTTCTACAAAACTAGTGACATGTACCTCATATACAGAATCAAAATTATCATCTGCTAAATCATATGCAGATAAATAGGATATCATTATCGACTTTTTACCTCTAATGTTACCCTTTATTTCAAATGATATGTAGTTTTGAAAAAAACAAAGTAAGTTTCAAATAATGGGACATATACTTGTAGCTGTGAGAATACACTTATTGGAAGAAGTGATCAGATTAAAAAAATCCTTAACTATAGACTCTGGGATGTTTACTAATAAAGGGAAAGAAAGTCTACCAATATCCAGAATACTCAGATCTTGATCAGTTTTAGCAATCTTGAAATTTTGCTCCTTCTAATGTACATTTTAGCTGTGTTTGTGGGTCAGGCATTTGGAAGCAAGTGCTGCAAAATTAAAAGGAGAAGAAAAGACAATATTTAAAAAGTTTGATCAGTTCCACATTTGATTTTCCTTCTGAGCAGAAGGCTGAAGATGGCCATAAATTAAGATAAACTTGACTGGATACCATTGCTGCTCGTTCTAAATTAACAGATGAGAAATCTGCTACAGCAGCATCCCTTCTGATACCACCTAATTTAAATTAATTGCCTGTCTGTGACTCCAAATCAAAAATTAAGAATCAGACCAAGCCTGCAGTATTAATATTGCACCTAACTATTTAATCCTGGAAATTGTTCTTCCAGAGCTCAGCTTCCAAGGACAACTGCTATGAGGTCCTGTGCTGGCTGTGTATGTGCAATGGGAATATTGATTCTTCTCCACTGAGCTGAGCTGCTCTAAAATCTTTCAGCATTAAACTCTGCATACATGTGCTATACAGACCAGAGATCTTAACCTGTCAAAATATATTTTACAACTTCCTCAGAGATTTTTTTATGTTTTGTTTCAAAGTGAGGATATCCTAGATTTCATAATCTATATGCTCATCATCTAGGTAGGCATTGATAAGAGTTACAGGTTTTTTCCAGAGATTATCTTGAGAATGATGCATGACTAGGGAGCATGTTTGTAGGAAGAGCATATTAACATTGAAGGAACTTATCCCAGCTGTCCTGTGTGAGTTCAGTACAAGGAAGTCCATGGTTGGGATGAAGATATTGATTAGAAGGTCATTGTGGTGGATCAGGGAATATGTTTCCCTAGTGGTGTGTGTGGTTTGCTCAGTTATGGATTTGATTTAGTAAGTAAGGGATCTGAATAAGTTGGTTGTGACTTTGATGCAGTGTACAGAATCCCTAATTTGATAGGTCATTAATCTGCCAGGTTTAACTAAATAACACATTGAAGCTTTCATCAGCTCCAGAAATAAAACAAGGTGGAATCTCTATGCACTCTCAACTTGCTCTTTTTCAGTAATTACATCGTTAGGTGATCTCAGCTTCTACCTTGTGACTCATTCTTTAAAATAGCACCTTTAAAAGCAGATATTCAATGCTAGGTGGAATTACATGAGATTTGCTGGTCAGCAGCTCTGTCTTTAAAAGCAGCTCAGTATTTCTAAAAATGTCAATAAACACACTCTGCTGAGAAGGTGTTCCTAAACCTACAGCTTTCTCAGTTTCTCTAGTCCTACTTTCCTTACCAAGGCAGGATTCAGATTTGACAGCAATAATGTTTTGATATAGACCCATGTGATCTGAAAGGTGGTTTATTTTCTTTTAAATGAAATTTCAATAGCTTTTGTTACAACAGTTAGTTGCATACATGGCTACTTGTTTGACAGAACCTCTGATTTCTCTGAACAGTAAGAGTTCATCTCTGTATGCACAACTGACCATGGCTGATGATGATATTTCTAAATATCACTCAGTAACTTTAAATTCTGAACAAAATACAGTGCAGCAGTGATCTGTTCAAGGGATTGTCACCCACATTTTCATGGTAGTGGCACAATGAAGGTTTAACGTATTTGGAAATTCTGACAGGTCCCAGAACTCTCCACTCAAAGTCACTCTTCCAAACATCCTTCAAAAATATTCCAGCAAAAATTGCTCTGGCAAAGCTTAGACAATTGAAAGAATTTGTATTTTCTTGAAAACTGAAAGATGGTGACTGACGATTTTCCTAAATATTGATGAAAATTATGAGGGAGAAAAGAGTCAAAACTCATATGTATATGATGTTTAATATCTCCTAGCAGACAAAATTGAGTATTTTTATCTCAAGACCAGGAATGATTTCTAATATTATGGAACTGAACAAATTTCCTTCATTTTTTGTAATCTATCCTATTTTTTCATTGTAACCTAATGAGTTATTATTAATAAGTGAGATAGGTATTGAAGGAATAGCAATAATGCTAAATAGCGGCTGTCTCCTTGCATTTCAAGAGGTCTAAATTTTGTACAGCTAAACATGCATAGTGTGTGCAGAAATAAAGAAAAATAAGCTAAGAGAGGTAAGTAGGGGGAAAATTTAATTCAAAGATGAGCATCTAACAAGAAAGCTGAATGGAAGACACCCACTTTCTTTATGCTCTTTTTTGCTGGCTAACTTGTTTTTCTAAACTGTCTTTAAGATGCAGATGTAAGTGAGCTTTAATTTAGTGAGGGAGCAGGAGTGCATTTCATTATTTTAGGAGAGATTGATCAAAACAAACAAATACTGTACTGAGTAGAAAGCTGGGCGTGGAGGAGGGGCATGATTTCTGGATAAAATGGTCCAAAGAACTTAGAAATGTAAATTCAGTTAGGGGAAATGCATCCCTGGGGCGAGAGCTGGGAGAAGCCCTTGGCACCCTTCAGGCCTGCTTAAACCCTCTGTGAAGGCTAATTAGCTGCATAGCATGAATTTTCAATTCCAGATAAATATGCATTTTACAAATAGTCTGCAGAAAAAGAATTATTTATTGGACATGTTTGCGAATAATTTGAAGTCTAAGATGAACGCTGTCATTTTAAAAATCCATTTACAGACAGTTTACAAGTGGGTAGGGAATAAAAAAATGAGGTTAAGAAATATTTGTTTAAGAAACACCCTAATTTTCCTAGCTGTTAAAAAAAGCTCAAACATGCTGCATGATGGGGAAAATGAAGACTTGCAATTCCATGGGGGGAGCTCTTGGATGTGCCAGAATAAAATTTTTATTGGTTTATATTTTGGATCAAAGCATGTTTTCCCTCCTGGGGAAAGGAGTGCTCTCAGCTTTGGGGAAGTGTGTGGACAGAATGGGATTTTCATGGTGTGGGATTCCAGGGGCCATCTCCTTATCCATTCTCTTCCCCTATGGAAAAGTCAGTAAGTGTCTGACCCCACAGGATCTAAAAGTAGTTCTATAAAAATGAGGTGGCATAAGGATTTCCACTTAATTTTTCCTTTTCATATGCCAAATGAAGTAAAACTTTATAGCTCTCTAGCATTATGGGATACAAAGATCAAAGCATAGGCACAGCCATGCATTCCCACACCTGAACTTTGAGGAGAGGAATAAGACCAATATACTCCTTTTAAGGCTGAATACTGGGCAGCTCATTTTTCCATAAATTAGCCTGAAAGCAGCTCTTCTACTTCCAGGTACTTATCCTAATTTCTCACCGTAATTAATTCATGGCTCATTTGTACTCATTTGTCCTTGTGCCAATACTCTACTAGTTGCTTAAGTAATTTTTCTCTTCCTTCATGTTTACATACCCAGATATATTTATAGGGAACAGTCATATCCCTTCTTAGCTATTGTCTTGAGAAGCTGAACAAGCCAAGCTCTTTTAATCTCTGCTTGTAAAATAAATTATCATTTATTTTGCTTGAGCACACTTGTTTACTAGGAGGTTATTTTTGTTCCAGTCTGTGCTTTAATTATTCCTTGACTTTCTTGTTTGTCAGGAGCAAACAATAAAGAAAAAAATTGAAAAAAATAAAAAATCAGGCAATGTTTTTCTGTATCAAAGCAGGCCTGGGACCTACAATGACATATGTAAAAATGACAGCTGGATAAACACATGCAAAAGCTGATACTCTTATACTGCTGGAGTGCATTTGGGATGGACTCTTTTATTACATAACGGTACAGCAGGTGTTAGAAGGTAGCATTTGCAAATTTCTACCAGGAAATGCCAACTCGGGAAAACAGTTCCTTTTAAAAGCTAAACTGAGTAAGTTACACCTTTTGTGTAAGTTCATCAGGGGAAATTTCTGAATTGTCTAACTGTGGAGACTACTTGCTGCAGATAAAAAATTATTTTCTTGCTATATGTTAAGTTTACAATGACTTGGTGTGAATGAAAAGGATTATCTCCCTTCTGATTAATATTCCAAAATTTGTCTTCTCACAGGCATGTTTTGTCTCAGAAGGTGACTCGATTGCAATAAAAGGTATAGTGTAGAAAATGTTAATGAAGAAAGTATTTATTTTGGTTTATAGTCAAAACTGCTTTCTTTCTATAGGTCAGATGGAAACAAAACATTTTCTAAAATTAAAGTTTTCATTAAATTTTCTTTCACTGGTGGTGCAAACTTTTGTTTAAACAGCAATGTCCCCTTGTTGTCCTCTGCCAGCCGTTTTTGCCAGTGCTGTCACACCACCAGGAACCCTCTCTTGGAGATCCTGTTTTAGGAGTAATGGATTTGACTGAACCACAGCAAGAAATGGCACTCCTTGGGCAGAACAGATTTTTGTTCTGTTCTGTTTTGTGCTACCCTACTTCACTGTGCAGCTGTGGCAGCAGTGACAGAAATATGGGGACTATTAGGCAAGATCTTCTCTGGAGTTAAACCTTCTGCTTGGCAGAAATTAGTGACAACAGTAAAGCTTCAGGCAAGAGCACCAAAGCATGGTCTTTTCCTCACTGACTTACTGCCCTCAGTTCCCTCTTCCTCAGCCCTTAGCTGTGCTTCTGGGTCACCATAAATGTCTAATTTTCTTTTCAAAGTTAGAAACAGGGAGAAATAGGTTTTTGCACACCACACCATAGGACACAGAAAGTATCCCAGAACCAGAAACAGTGGGATCACTCTGCAAGTACCTGCAGAGTGTCTGTACAAGCCAGAGCAGTTCCAGAAGTAGCATGGCCATGTTTCCCAGTAGTACACTTGATTTAGTTGCCTTTGGGTTGATCAGAAGGCTTATAACCTTCACATAAATGTGTCCCACACATGAATGGCTACACTATTTCCAAATGTGTGCACAGCAGTGTGCTGTCATGTGGATTTATCAGCTCAAAGCTGCAAAGGACACATTTGGATTCAACAACAAACTGACAAATAAATTTCCAGTACAAAGGATTCTATCACATGAAACTATAAAAGGATGCTGATAATTAGAAATAGTCACACACTCACCTCTTCCTAATTTCTCAAATACACAAAGTAGGTCAAAATAGAAATTCTAGTATTTCACAAGTGTAGCTTATATGTAATTATTAATTTAAATGTCATCTATTAAACATTTTAATATCTGGAGTGTGAGAAAGCCTACATGACAATAAATAATGATTCAAGTGCCTCATCTTTACCTGCCAGCTTAGCTTTCCTTAACCTGCTTTCAGATCCATGTTTTTAGGTCATTCCCTTAGATACCTCTTGCTTTTTGTGTCTTCAAATATTTAGATCCAAGTTTGGTGGATGAACTTCAGGTCAAGACATGGGTTAGTTGGGGATTAGGCAGAAGAAATCTCAGTGTTGCAGCCAACATCTTGGGAATCCTGGTAATTGTAGGTCCAAAGGGAGGCTCCTGGATCTGCTGCTTCTCCTTCTATCCTAGAACTTGGAATGAGAAGTAGATTGCAAATATTTTCCAGGGAGAAAAATGGTGTGATCCACAGATATTAGAACTTGGCAGCCATCATAATGATTTGATGGAAAGGAATCTGCAGAAAAAGCATAAACTCATTTTCTAACTTATGGGGTTGCACTGGTGTTGCTGAGGGCACCTGAAGAGATAGGAATTAAAAACAACTACTTGCTAAATGACTTTAACTGAGACCCTAGGAAACATTTAATTATGATTCATACTCTCAGCCTCAGTTATTTGGGAGATCCACTGTAATCAGAGTCCCCTTTGGCATTTTAGATGGTTGTGTTTTGGTTTGGTTGCTTGGAAATGGTTTTTAGGGTTTTTCTGTTTTTTATTTTTTTTGTTTTGGTGGGGGGGGTTGAGTTGTTTTTTGGTTTTGGGGTTTTTTTTTGAGTTTTTTTGTTTGTTTTGTGGTTTGGGTTTTTTGAGGGGCTGTTCTGTTTTATACTCTAATCCATGATGAAAGGTATAACTCTTCTTAAATTTCTATAAGGAAACAAGGACTGATGGAAGCTACAGGAGTGATATTTGCTATGAAAACACACTAGCAGCCTGAGGTTTCAGACTCTTCTCTTTATCAAGCATTTCATTGAAAGACTGTGATAAAATTGAAGTACATTCTGGTTATCTCCTTTATTTTTGCTTACCATCACCTGTGCTGTTTTTAAATGGATGTCACTATTTCCTAGTGCTGTACTTGACATCTTATTACTCTGCTTGTACTAAAATACCATATAACAAAAGTTACTCTGTGAAGTTTTTTCAGATAGGCAGCATAAAATCATAGTGAGCAAACCCCAGACATCAATACCCTGGACCTTGTATCACGCTTCAGAAAGGTCATCAGTGTAAAAGAAGCAAAAGAAAGCCCCATGGATTTCCATTTCTTGGCCTGGTGTCAGCATCCAGCCTGTCAGGTCTGGCCTTTAGAGACATGTCTGACCTACAGTAAAACAGGTGGTTCCAGGGGTGCCTCAGCAGGGAGACACTTTATAGGCAGCTTCTAAAAATATTTTCTGGAGCAGGAATTTTCTGTGGGATGCTGTATTCGTTTAGTTTCAGCCATTGTTTTCCTTCAGAAGTACTGCTGGCCTGGTTCGCTTCTCCTGCTCATGCAGCCCTACTGACAGTGCTGCTTTGAGCATTGATGTCAATGAATTAAAGAGCAGATTTCCAGACAAACGTCTGCATCACTGCTGAAAACATCTTGATGGAGGATGGGCTCTGCACCAATTCACTCACAGTGCACTGGGTTGGAGTACATCAGCAAGCTCGTGCTGATTCCTTCTCTGAGCATTTCAGCTGATGGAGCAATTCACCTGACAGGATCTCTCTTGTCTGCCCATACTCTTACTCTGTAAATAGTCTCATTGATTTCATGGAATAAGGTGGTGAGAATTTCTCTTGGAGTCTGGTCTGCAGCACTTGATTTGGAGAGGAATAAATTCGCTTGCTACTTGAGCAATCTGCCCACTTTGGGGGGTATGGGGCAATCAGACACCTCTCTGCAGGCTGCTTTGCCTCTGGGTGTGAAAATACCACTGCAAACTGGGTACTCTGTATGGAAAGTGAAAGGATGACTGAGAATGTGCTCCTCAATGTGCTTCCCAGAAAACAATGGGAAATTATGCTGCTGATGTCTTCCTGATTCTTAAAATTAATACCTCTTCACAGTCAACCAACCAAAACACTTAAGTAGCAGCCCTGGATTTAAAATAAAATTATTCTTAATACAGGCTTTCCTGGATTTTCCTCTGGAAGACAACATTTTTCTTTGCTAGGAAGAAGCATAAACAGAACTTGAAAATAGTTGAAACATCTTGTTTTGTTTTGATTTGATTTTTGCTGATCTTCATTTCAAAAATAGACAAGCTGATTTAACCATTTTTTCCTTTTAGCTGACAAGAGACTCGATGCTTTTTAAGAAACGAGTGTTTTATAAAGGAAGCATTGACAAGCTGTCTCACTGCTAGGTGCTGCCTGAATATCAAAACAGTTATTTTAAATGCCTGTTCTATAAGAGGGTTTTGTTTTGCAATCTAAGCCAATAAATAATTATTTTTAGTGCTTGGTTTTGTTTTCTGAGGTATTTAGCAGCCTGGCATTTTAATGATGGCTGCACAGAAAGAGAGAATCATGTCAACAGCAAGCCAGGAGCTGTCTCTCTGTCTTGCTTTCTCCTTATTTCCCCTCAACCCTGTATATCTCAGATGACCCGATACATCATTATTTTTGTAACACAAGACAGAACATATGTCACACTTCTGACCTTAAGAGTAAATTGTGCTCTTATTAAAAGGGAAAACAACAACCCAAATGCTTGTCTTTTTTTTTTTTTTTTTTTTTTTTTTTTTTTTTTCAATCTACCAAAAATGAGAAGCCTGAATTAATTGCTGCTTCCACAACTTAATGTGAACCCAAACCCTGAATGCAGAACTAATTGAGCTTATTTTTATATTGAATAACATGGGCTGAGCAGGAGGTGATGTCAATTCTTGATTACCATTCTAATTGCCCTGAATATCTCCCTGTGGCTGTCAGTGAGGTGATGCTCGTATACATGACTAAATCTGGCACACTCTGCAAACCCGGTGCCACCAGGACAAGCAGCCCCTGAGTGACAGGCTGGCTCTGCCTGCTGCTTGCAGGGTAAGGGGTGCTGGGCTCTACAGCATTTAACATAGGCCACATGACACTAAATCCCATTAGGAGAGGGGACAGCAGCATGATTATTTACATTTTCAGCAAATAGAAGGGCCAGATGTGGTGGCAAAACCCAAGTGTTTTGTTTGCTAATTAGCAGCATCAACAATACAGGGTAATCTTCAGCAAATATTTGCTGTCTAAAGCAGCATTTTTAAAGAGCAAAAAATTTCACAGATTTCAGCTTAATATAATTTTCTTCTGAGTTCACCTGCACAGTTAAGCTGAAATGGATTAAGTTGATCTTTTTTTCCCATTATTTGCATTTCTCTTTTTTTTTGACAGAACCATCACATGAATGAGCAAGTGTCTTTCTGGATGAACTTTCATTATATCAGAAAGCCTGATTAGAAAGTAAAGAACAGCTGGGCTACATATTTTATGAGCTTCCTTTGAAAGAAAGTTTCTTGAGCCTATCACTGTCATTCAGTATTTCTCTGACTCCTTCAAGATTCCATTTTTTCAACAAGTTTTTCTTACTAATAGGGCATACAAAACTTACCAGAAAAATAATATGCTGAAAAAAGGGACCCATTTGATACAAAATCTTCTATTTTTTTTTTCTCTAAAAGAAGATATCTGATTTTCTGCCTTCAGCCTGATACTAATCTTGCACTGCTAGTTGGGAGTATGGGTCCCTGAAGAACTGGATCTTCCTGCAGCTCCAGTTTCAGATCTATTTCAATCAAAGGGCAGTTGAGGATGTATTTATGCTTAGCAAGTAAAGACTTTTCTGGTGTCACAGGAGTGATGATGGAATATTGTTTTGAGCCTGTAAAATTTTATTAAAATATACCACTGGGCCAATACTAACTCAAGGGCATCCTGTTAACCTGGTCTAAGGAAACTGAGGTTGAATGATTTCTATGGAAGAAGGTTCTTCCCCACTTGTTGACAGGGCAAATCATTTTGTCTCTTCCATCTCAGTTCTCCCAAAAGAACAAGACTAAAGGCACTTGTTGGCTCCCTTTCTTTGCCTGTCTCAAGTACATTGGTGTGCATGAAAGCAGCTCTGTCTTTTAAACCTCCCTAGTTCAGACAGCTGTATTTACAGCTGCATTTTCTTCCTCAGCTACCTTCTGGGGCTGCTGCATTTAAAAAATAAACCAGTATATACATATGTGTGTGTGTGTGTGTGTGTGTATACAATCACACCTCTGAAGAAACAGAGTGATAGTCTGATTTTCTAAGTCCTTTTATTATTCTGCCCATGTGGCACGATCCAAGTGTCAGAGATGCTTGGAATGTCTCTGCTCTTCTTAGGAGCTAAGTGAACCTCGTGACACAGGGAGATGGCTAGACAGGATATTTTCAAACTGAATGTCACTGAGATGCAGTCAAGAGTCAACTCTGCCAAAGAAGCAGAGATCTCATCACAGAGCACAGACAAGGGTGTCAAATCCCTACACTGCTGTGTTCCATTTTTAATTTTCACATGCTAATTGCATTTCTTTCATTCACAACTAGAAGGTTGAAGAAGTTTGGTCTAGTTAGAAATCCAACTTTTAAATCTTTCAGTATGCAAAAGTCTTGGGGTGACTTTATGATGTGTGCCCTCTATCTCTGCTCTATGCATAGACAAGATTCCTGTGCCTTTCTGTGTCTTTAAGCTGGGTCTGAGAGAAAAGGAGAAAAGAAAACTAAGCTAGGGGATACACATCATAAAGTCAGCCTGGTGGGGGAGGGGTGGCTGTAACCTGCCTTCTATCAGAGGACATTCAAATTTGGACATTCCTCTGAATTTGTCTCAAGCAGGGACAATAGGCATGTTGGTTTGTCTGTAGTGAATCTGGAAATCTTTCAGAGAGAAAATAAAATTGCCTCCTGAAATTTTGCATCTTAAAATGTTAGGCTGCATGCCAGAGAGGGATTAAATCTTATGCTGCAGAGTTTTCTATTAAGCAATTCTTTGCAATGTAGAAAACATGACCACATATTTTTAACTCATTTTCCCTTGCTCTTCCTCTCATCTTTTTAGAAATAAGCTTTTTGGCTTGTAAGCTTAGTTGCAGAAAATACCTTCACTGTCAATTTCCCCTAATGAGCTCTTATTTTACAGGGGCTTTAGGTAGTTTGCAGGGCAAAAAATGAAACAGCACAAGTTTTGAACTGCTTGACTCCATAGCCAGCAGCTCCCAGGTGCACAGGAAGAACCCCTAGATCTCTTGTTTTAATAAAAATACAGCTTCAGACCCCAGCTTCAGAAAATCAATGTGTCAGAGCTCTGTGGCAACTCCTGGTGGTTTGTCAGTGACATCTCATCAATGCTGCGGGCCAAGAAGAGAGAACATCATAGACTTCGTACATATTTTATTGATATTATTGTGTTTCCATTGATTGCTTGCTGCTGCAGTGGACTTGTTGTGATGTATGATCTTCTGCTGCTTTTACAGAGCAGGACTTCTTGACCTGAAGGGCCTGTCAAGCTCAGGGGGTCTTTTTTGCAGCCTTATGTGCAACTTGAGCATTACCTCGATGAACTCATTGACTGGTAAAAAACACACGAAGAGCAAGAGAGATAAAAAGAAGGGGTAAAGAAACAAGTGAGTCATTTTCTGAGATTCCCAGAAGCAGGAGATTAAGTTCCTGAGACTGCCTGTGTAGAGTGCATCTGGAGGAGGTTATCTTGGTGCTGTTTCACATCTAGAAGGTGATAGAGGCTGAGCCGTCTCCAAGAAGGGTGTTAAATGACTCAGGGAGTCTCTTTCATGAGACACTCAGGCTTTGAGGGGATGGCAAGGAGGCAGTGGGAGGGGATTTGTGGAGAATAAAGCATTCTGGAGCTGCACTGAAGCTTACAGACTTATACTAGCTCTGAAGTGCCCACTCAGAAACTCACTAACTTCTCAGAGCACGAAACAAATAGAAGATAAAAATATTTAAGATACAAAATGAAGCATTAGTCACGATGCAATGATCTTTGACACTGCTCTGTTGATGTGCTCCCTTAAGAATAGGCCAGTTTCTTCCAGCCTGTTTTGTAACACAGAAGGAAACCTAACATTGAACTACTGACTTTTTCCTATATAAGTACATGTCCTTTTATGTAAGCAGTAAGTTAACAAGGAAGGTGTTAGCTCCTTGAAAATACACAGCCATTCACAAGCAGATTTTAGTTACATAAGGCACATTTTCATTTGCTTTCAGGAGAGTTAGAGCAAATAGATCCCATTCTTTTGATTCCTTTACTCAGTTGATCGTGTCATAGCAAAAAGTGTTGCTGTTTGCATTTAACACGCTGATCTAGAATGCAGTTCAGAAACGCTCAGATCAGCAGGCAACTTCTAGTTTTGAAATTTAACTCTGATTAAATCTTCTCCTTAATATTATTTTCAAGCTGTATATTGTTACAGGCACAACCTAAGTTGGGACGTGGAGATGGCTGAGTGAGTACAGGTGGCATGCTGTGAAACAGAATTTCTGCAATGGAATGTATGTTGGTAATGTCATTAACTCTCTGATCTCCTGCAATTCAGAGCAGGGGGTGAGAATGGTTTTAAGCAACAGCCTGAACACAGATGAAGAAAAATCACCAAGCTAAAACAAGCTGCTGTATTATTGATTATCTGCAATTTCTGACTTTTTATTTATATAACTGAATTTTTCCACAGCTGTTTTAAAAAGTTTCCACTATAAGAAACAATTTCACGACTGATATTTGAGATATGCCTCTTAATAAGGACTGTAGATACTTTAATTTAAATTTAAAATATTTTCCTCTCAAATTGATTCTACTAATTTTTAACACAAAATAAGACAATATTTTTTTTTTTTTCTTTAATAGACATCCTGGAATAATTGATCTGTTCTCATCTCGGCTCTAATTTATCTAAATTAATGCAATTCTGTTCAAGAATTTGGTGGCACCAGAATTTCAATGCTTGAAGGGAAGTCAGGACAAGAGCTGTATCTTTTACACTGTAAAATGCACACAACCTCACCTTGTTTTACAGCAATCAATGTGCGACTTAAGTTATTAAGGATTTAAAAACCACACTGCACTGGCAGAGAGATGAACTAAGACCTTTGTGTGATTCTATTAATTTAGTTTTTCCACAATTTAATACAGCAATCAGACAAGAGCCTCCTACAACTGTGCCTATGTGTAAAGTTATATAGTCAGTGTTATTTTGATTCACAAGATTAGAGAGCATTAGAAAGCTTGTTCACCATTAGGTTTGTTCCAGTTTCTTCTAGTAATTTTAAAAATAACAAAACCCCGAAGCCCCAGGCCTGTTTCTGCTTAAAATATAGCTCTTGGTCATCAGCTACTACTTCAGTGGTTTTATTCATCAAAATATTTTAATAGAGGCCTAAATAATTATTTTCAAGAGTGTCTGAAGGGCACTAGAGATCAATAGCAAACAACAAATTATCTGAAAAAGAATTTAACTTAATGTCACACAGTGCAAATAATAGTATGAATTACACTGATTGTAATTACTGTTTAAGAAAGAAAACTGGGATTTACATGGTGTTATAAAAGGCTAATTTTTTCTTTTAGAAACAGATCAAGCCTGAGAAAAAGTTCTTTCTACCTTTAAAAAGACTCCCTCTCCTGTTCCACCTCCCAAAAGTGCAAGAAAGGGGTTTATTCATGTGTGTTTTCCAGATGCCAAATGTCTCAGTGGTGACCTGATAGTCAAGGAGCAACGTGGCCCTGGGTTGGAAGGTCAGGGTTCCACAGTGCCCTGTGGATATCTCACTCTTATGCCGAAAAAGGCCATTGCCACCTTGCCTCCCTTGCTGCTGGCCCCTCTCTCAGCTGAGCTGGAGGAGAAGCCTCAGCCATGGGGAGAAAGCAAGCAGAGAGGGAGTTTGATCTCTCTGCCTTCAGCATTAGCATAGAAATTACCCAGAGAAATAAAAGTATCTACAGCATTACAAATGCATACAAATTGTACAAGAATAGATTGCAGATGTTTTCTCACAATGAGTGGCATCTCACACTGCAAGGATACTGATTGGCTTGAATGGTAGCACTTTGGAGGATCCCAAAGTGCTCCCTGGACAGAAATACTAAGGAGAGTCATGTTAAAATACATATCCAAGTTTCTTTTTGGAATATCTGAAGATAGTAAATAAATGCCTTATTAATTGTTTAGCACGGAAATGTGACCACATCAGCCTGAACAGAGTAATTATATGGCTGCCACAAGTGAATCAAATTTTATGACCAGGGCTATAAGCTAAATCTATAAGCTGGCTTGATCACTTTTTATAAGACAGAGTTTGTAAAGGTGTGGTGGTTCTGCTCTCATTTGTGATCCTTGGGTATGATTTTTGGTCAAATCAATCAGTTCATCAAGTTACATATAAGTGTCTGCATGGCAATGTTAGAAAAAACACCAAGCTCACATCTTCAGCTGGCAGTCTTCTAGAAACAGAGGTCAGGATTTTGCTCCAAAGGTCATACAGAAGTCACAGGGTTTATTTTTTCTTTCATACAGTGCATATCTAACTTTCTTGAGAGCAGAAGTTTTTTTTTCTGGTTTGGGTTGCGTGTTGTGATGTATCCCGGTCACACTGAAATTCAGTTCAGAAGGAAGAATGGTGAGCTTGATATGGAAATGCTTTTGCCATACATGAAAGGAAAGCTTCAGCATTTATTTTTCTAGGGTGAAAATGAAAACGTGAAAGCTCTGTGTCATTTAATTCTGAAAAATGACCTGACTAGATGTCAAAATTATTAAAAAGCAGCATGACAGCCCTTGGATGTCAATCCTTGAAAATAAGACAAGCAAGACAAGGAGATATTAAAATAAGTGGACTGAAACTAAACTCTGTGTGTGCATTTTCTTAAAGAGGAAACAAGAGTCTGTCTACAAATTGGCTTTATCATTTCCTTCCTCCTATCAGCTGAGGTTTGCCAATTTATGGGGAAATTTCAGCCTGTAACTTTGATGACCTGCTAGCATTGTTTTCCCTAAGGAAAGCTGTCTTGGATATATCCCTCAGAGATGATTTATAAAATGAATAGACTTTCTACAATGGCTTTAACATGGGGGAGTGTTTTTTGCCTATTCCTGGCCATGATTTCTGTTCCCTAACAAAGCCCATCGTTTGCATAGGATGGACTGGAGATGGGTAAGGATGTGTGAAGGCTTCATTGACTGTCATGCTGATGATAGTCAAGGTCTCAATGCCCCCCCAAAAGAGCTCTTATACTTTCCTATTCCTTGTATAGGTTATGTACAGTCATTTACAAGCTGTAATGTTGGCATTGGAACTAGATAAATTATTTCATGATAATGCTTACTGTTCTACTGAGAAACAATTTGTGATTGTTTTTATGTGTTTTCTTATCTGAAAAACACTTTATAACCTTTTCTCAAACTCCACCTTTCTCAGACAGGTTGCTGCAACCAGGTGTTTAGGTAAGGTGATGGGTAATAAGGTACTTATATCCTCTATTTGGAATTGAATCTCTGCTCCGTGACAGAACAACAGACTGGTTAAACATTGGGCTCTTCTGCAATGCTGCTGTTCATTCTATTCCTATTCTAGCAAAGCTAATAAGAAATGCTGGTTTAGATCTGCTGTTCTATTCTTAATTGTTTCTTTGGTGCAATCAGACCTTTATTGATTGATAAAAACATGAATCTTGCATTGTTCTGCAAAGATGATTGATTTTCACCATTAATTTCTGAAGGAAAAAAAGAGACAAACTAATTTCTGTTAAAACTTTTTATAAACTATCTTATTTTTTTGCTACTGAATGTTAATTAGGAGCCACATTATTTTTTTTTTATCATCTCCTAGCTGTATCATTTAATTTATGAATTATAATTAGACTATTTACCATATTGCATAGCTGATGTCAGTCATTATCTTTCAGGAACCTATAAGTTCAACAGAGTCTAGTGTTTGAAAGTTATATCAGGAAATTGAATATCAAAGTTTCTATAAAAAGAAAAAGGAAATAATATATGATAATAACATATTTGGTTTGAGAAATCTGTCAAAGGACCAGAATTTTTTTAATAAGTTTATCCCATGCTTGGAGAAACCCATCATTTCTCCACCATTTTGAGTTTCTCTTTGCTCCCAGTGACTCTGGGAGATATCAGCAACTACTTTGTAACTAGTAACTTTTTAGTAAGCTGCTATTTTTTCCACTTATATCTTCTCGTATTTGTGTCTCCTTAGTGGTGGAAATGGATTAGATAAAACTAAAGGGAAGGTGGCTCATTTTGGAGTTTCCACCCCCTTAACTTGTCTTAAACCAAGACAACTTGGCAAGGCAGAATCCCAGGAAACTGCAGATGTTCTTCATACCTCCCTGTGATGAGGGTACATGTGGGTCTGAAGTGGAGGGCCCATCTGCTCAATAAGGATCAGCACAGAAGTTTCCATTCCATGTTTCTTGGCACTCAGGATCTCTGTCCTGCCTCCCTATCCCACTGCTGAGCTCTAATACCTGCCTCCCTCTCCTTTCATCCCATCTGTCCCACATCAGTCTCCTCCCAGACCTTATAGCTTCTGTCAGGCCCCCCCACTGACACCCAGAAACACAGACAGTGGCAAATCTTCCAGGAAAACAGAAATCTTGGAGAAAATCAGAGCTAGAGACCCTGACACTTTATTTAGTAGTATATTATAGTGGTAATTAATCTTACTGCTGAAAGTTGTGCTTTTGATTTTAATATGTCTGCCTTTAACTTCCACTTCCTTGTCCTTATCATGGTTTTTTCATGACTCGCTATCTCTCATTTTCATCAGTAGGCTGACACCATCCTTTAGCAGAAGTTATTGTTATCAATAGTAAAATAAATGTTTGATTTTTGATGAGTAAAATATGAAGAAAATAAAAAATCAGTGTTAGTAGTGTTAGTAAACTACTTAGATCGAGATTCTCAAAATTGCTGGAGAGTATTAAGTGCCATGGTAAAAAATGTCATAATTTCAATAATTTTTTTTTCTAAGAGAGAAAAAAAAAGATACAAAAGTCCTGTACCATGTTACAAGTTGTGTTGTAAAGTCAGAGATGCCAAAGATGTTCATGAAGAAATAGCCTGAGATCTCATCTGGCCTCTTGTAAATGGATCAGACTCTACAAGGTCCAAGAAGTAGGACTCAACTAAGCACCAAAGGACAGGAAATTTTCTCATTAAAATAATATGGGCTTTGTGCTTGTTACTTTCAACACCGCTGATTTCTGGAATTCTGGGTTCCAAAATCAGCATTTGGCAGCATCCTTACTGGCAGTGGTGGTGGTAGTGATGCAGTGGTGTGTCAGGAGGTAAGTAAAGTGCAGTAAAGTGCAGGTTTCAATTTGCATTGCAAAACAAAAGTCATTGCTTGTCTTCAGACAGTCTCAAGGGTGTTGTGGCAGAAGCAAAATGGGTTCAAAAAGCTGTCTATGGCCCAAATTCAAAAATACTGGGTCTATTCCAGAGAAAAGATTTTGAAAATTTGGATCTGTGATTCTCTGTTGGACACATGCTTAAAATAAGTCATGGCATAGGAAAATAGGAAACAAACATTAGCAAAAGGAAATGGAATAAAATAGAATTAGAAAACCATACTTAAAAGAGGCAGGTCATCTGAATTATTTGTCTGATGAACAATGAATCTATGAATATGGTGCCATTCAGAACTATGCTTAAAAAATAAAAAAGCTTTTTTTTTTTTTCTCACTGCCTCTGAGTCCTTGAGTTCATCCTGACAGAAACAGCTTGATGTGCCTGATACTGCGTGTCTGTGGTCATGTCTGAATTGAGAACAGAGTTCTTGCAGAGATCCTCAGACTGCTGTGAGTGTCTTCAAGAGGAACAGAGCTATGTCAGCCCAAAGCAGAGCCTGTGTTAGCTTAGGCTGGCAGTGACAGGTCTTATTAATGTGCGTGGGGCAAAGTGCTAGTGTGTCTCTTCTGCGTTTGTCTCTGGGAGAGCATCTCCTGTGGCATCGCTCTTGGCCATGTGGTGCAACCTCTCATGTGGGTACTGGTACAGGAAAGTCTCTGCGTGGGATTAACACATCCAGAATACTTTAACGGTTACAGAAAGAGGAAAAACAAATTCAGTTTCTCAGTACCTCTAGATTCTGGATGTGTTATTGCAGAGCTATTTTCAATTGAACAAGAAGGTGATGAATTTAATATGCAGGGATATGTATGACATTTGGTGAACCATAACTCCAGAATCCTGATGTTGAGACGCTTTGCCCAATTTTTTGTGTTCACGTTCCTTAATTTATGCTTGGCTGTATGGCAATGGAGTTTTTATAACCATACAGCTGGGGAGCAGAAGATGTAAACTGTCCCTTTGTCCTACAGTTGCCATATAAATGGTCATGACTTAGCCCAGTGACCTATATTCAAGAAAACTACATTCAGGCAAACCTGAGGCTGACCCCCTTTAAACCTTTGGCATGTTGTCCCTTGAATTCAGGGAATTTTTGAGCCTCCCCTAGTCAAAAGAAACTGGAGTTGAGGGTAGCTAATAGCCTCAGTGCCCATAACAGTTTTAGGATTCAGGCCCCAAAATTAAGGCAGAGCCCTTACCCCTGAAAAAACCCACTCTTTTGTGTTCTCCATTGTGTTGTGTGACCTTCAGGGATATGCCCTCTTGGTGCTTCTTTTTTCACACAGCCCCTCATGTAGGGCTAATCTAAATGTGCAGCCTCAGTAATTCACCAAATAAAAAGGAAATGTAAATATTATGATGATGTGAACACTAAATAGTAATTCACCTAATAAAATGCTTGCTGGTAGAGCTCTCTTACTTGCTGGCAAATGGCACAACTCATATTATTCAGTGTCTATTAAACAAGCTGTCACCTAAGCATATTTGTGAGAAATAATACCGGATGAAAAATGCTCTTCGGGTTTTTTGAATGTCTGCAGCATTTAATGTCTGCTTGCTGTATTTGCCAGAGCCAGCATAAAGTGTACTAGACTACAAGGACAGTGTCCTCCTGTCAACTGAGGTACCCATATACTGTCAGCTCACAACACACCAGGAATGCAGATTGCCCCATAATTTAAAAGTATTGTACAGCACAGCAAGATCACAATTTCTGAGCTCATTCTGAGTACATCATAAAAGCCACAGTGATAGTTGTCTGTAAAATAATCAACAATGTCAAAGTATGAATTTCTGGGGTGAAAACTATCAGTTCAGGAGAAGGAAGATATGGAAACTTTCCATCATCTCCATGTTCTAACCCCAACAATGCAGGGGAGAAAAAGGCATGAGATTTGGAATACAGTATACAACTGTTTTTTTGCTTGTGGACTTGATTTAGGCTAGCAGTCAGGCAAGGTAATTAGCAGACAGCTGTTCTGTGACCTGCACGGGAGAAATTAGCTAATGACTGTGCTCCTTTTTCTTCTCAGCAGACAGGTACCTGCATCTCATCCAGAACAGCTCAGTGGCCTCCCGGCTGGTCCAGCAGCCAAGGACATCCTGACTATGAGGTTTATTTAACCTCATCTCAAGGTGCCAACACACACTCATACAAGGTCATTGAAGGCATGGAGGAGAAACTCTGCACCTCTTCCAGGGATGCAGGTTCTTCCCCTACCTTTGAAAAGGTGGCAGAAGGAGGTAGGGATGGCCAATGGCGGTGGTGGAGAGAGCTGTGGCCCAGCAGCAGAGTGTCCATCACCACCACCCTGACCTGGCCTGAGCAATGCTTGATGGAGCTGAAATCCATCTCGTCTTCCCTACTGGGAAGGCCTGAAGCAAGGGGAGGGCTTCACCTCGGACTAGTACTTGGGGGTGGGAGCAGTAAGTAAGGCACTCCTTCATTTGATGGATATACAATCAGACTGCAGTTCCAAATATTCTGCCTACAAGACTTAATAATCTTTAGACTGAGTTTTTTATGCTTGCATTTCAACAGTGTTGGTTTCCTTTGTATTTACTTTTCATTTTAATTGGGTGTGAGCAATGTTGGCTTAGCTGTGGTAAAGAAGTCTTTTCTGCACCCTACTTTGCAGCATTTGATCTTATCTGTAATTTTTGAGCTACAGTGGTTCACAGAAGTAAGTTCCTTTTTTGATTTTTCTCTGCTTTGATTCATACTGTGTGTGACTACAGATGTAATGTGGTCATGTTGATTTCATGTCAGACCAGTAGACAATTCCTAATTTTATTCCCCACTACCAAATCTGTTTCAGTTTCTGTTTCAAATCTCCATAGAGTCACTCAAAGCATTCTTACTGGAGAAGTGTCTTTAAAATTTGAAATAGACTTAAACAGTTTTTCAGTGAATAGGCAGACATTACTTCATATCTCAATAAAATAAGTACTGGTTTGACATTTAAATATCATTTTGACACACTCCTGGCCTCTATGTCTTTGTTCCTATGAAAATTTCAAGGGTGATAGCACATTTAAAACTATTTAAATCAATCTTAAAGGGAAAAAAAAAAAAAACCCAACAATTGTCTGACACATTCTAGAGACAACTATTTTTTATAAGCACAGAGAAGTGGTGATTCTTGTTCAGTATTAATATTTAATAAAGATTACAAAATTCATCGTGGTAGATAAGAAATTCACTTGAACTTTCTGAACACAAGAATTTGCTTTGAGAAAAAAACAAAAAAGAAGTCACTTCCCAAACATGAGTGAACTTATTTTAGTGCTATATATATTCTCTGAATAGGTAAAATAAATTCCTTTTCTTTTTTAGCATCAGAAACCTGGGTAAGTATTATCACAAATATCTTTCATTCCATGAAATCAATTAAAAAACTCTCTGAATTCAGCAGAATTTGGCTCATCTTAAAAGAATCTGTTGGGGAGATGAGCAAGTATTTAAGTAATGTCTAAGGTCTGATCTATTCTCTGTCCAGAGATACAAAGAGGGATAAATTCAGGATTAAGGTCCTCACAATTTCACAAAGGGAAGAAAGGCAACTGAAACCTTTAGCAACAAGTGAGTTTAGAGATGGAACCCTATTACTACCTGAAAGCAAAAACAAAACAGTAGTTAGGGGCTGTTTTTTATTCCCTTCAGTAAGATAGCACAACCCCCCTCCCCCCCCCATTTGTTTTTGATTGCCTGTAATCCTTTAAAATAAAATAAAAGAAATGTTTAAATATATAAACAGCTCTAATGTAATGTTGTCATCATTTCAGTCACTTCCAGATTACACAGGAGTAAATATACATGGCAGGAATCTTTAAACATGTATATCCTGCTAGGCTGTGTATTTTATCTCCTGTCTTTGCAACATCATTTGCAATCTTCTTCTTCCTGCTTGTCATCCAGTTGGCAAATTTTACATTCCGTATGTGTTGGCAGGGAAGATTTGCATTTTGAAGCAAAAGCCAATTTAAGTGCAATACAGCTTTCTAAAAGACTTGGCTCATTTTCATAACCCATGAGGGCATGAAATGAGATAAAAATAGTTGGGTTTGCTGGTTTCTTTGAAAATGCCTTTGACCAGTAAGACATGTCTAGTAGTTATTAGATGTTCCTGTTTTTCTCCCAAACTCAGGAAAACAGGCTATTGTGAAAAGGTTAGAAAGAAATCTTCTGCTGAAAAATAATTCTTTTGATTTCCAGTAAAAAATTGGAAAATATCATGACACATTTTACATTGTGTTTATTGGAAAGTTTATACCATTGAATGTTATTTTCCTCTACTCTAGGGGTCTGGAGAGGAGGTATTTGTAGGTCTGTAGAGGAAATATTTGTAGCTGAGCTTCTCAATAAAGTCCAGTGCAGCACTAAAGGCTCATAAATCTGCTCTGGCTCCAGTGCTGTTCCCTGAGAGGCTGTGGGGTATCCCTTGAGACTTCCTCTGCACATGAAGCAAGTTAACCTGGAGAAGGGAATATTGTGCTGTGTCCATATGCCACAGTTTACAGAATATGAACAGTCTTCATGGGAGAAGTGATCAAGGAATCTCTGTGCCCTGGCAACCTTGTGTAACCCAAATCAGATTGTTAGAGCCCTGTGCTCTGAGCACACCACAGCTGGGAGCCCATATGACATAAACTGCTGTGGTTTGGGCACTGCTCACAGTTCTGAGCACATGAGCAGGGACGTGTGATCTCCTGAACTCCTGTCTCAAAGCCTGTGTTAACATTTTTGCCAGCCAATGTGCCCCACCACCTGGCTCGACATGCAGGTGACACAGCTAAACCTCACTTGCACCTATTTGCAGCAAAATTACAGAAAAATCTCACAAATATATTTGCATTAGCAAATTAGCTACACCTCAGGGGTTGTTGGAGAGTTTTGGTGAAATATCCTTTGTTAATTCAAACCTATGTCCCAAAGTAATTCTTTTATCACAGGGTGTGTGTGTAGAGTAATTTTAGATTGGTGATCTTAATAAATAAGTACACCCCAGTGTGCAGCATTTGCAGATCCAAACTGCTGAGAATAGTCACAAAGCACAACAGAAAGTCTTACAAAAGAAACAAAAGAAATCACCATGCAGAACATGTATGAAGAAGCAATTTAAATGTTTATAGGAGCCTATAAACTTTTTATTCTGTAAAGACAGGTTTTCAGCTTGTCTACCTCTGAATAACTCTTAAATAATACAATTTATTTTGGATGACTGATTATAGGACTCCAACCAAGGCAGTTTAAATTCCATCTCCTGTCCACTTTAAGAAACAAAATGATTTTCTAGATTTGACATCACATATCATGTGAAGTTTGAGCCATAATGCAGTGGGGGCCCAATTCTCTGAGTCCAGCACGTAGCCAAGAGGTTTGTATTTTTAGTGTCTTTAAAGCAACCTCGAGCACAGCAGGATAAAGCTGTTCATCCAAGAACAGCAAGTCACTTTTGGTCACTTGGTAAATATATTTGGTTGTGGCTTGAAAGCAGGATGGCAGATGAGGGCATCACTGGTGTACTCACAGAGGGATTCCTCCTAATATCTACCAGGGACGGTTGCAGGGAATTCCTTTTTCTCTTGTTCAGAGTTGTGTCTGCAGGAAATTCCTTTTTTACTTGTTAAGGGCTGTGTTTCTCGAGCTCCCCACAGTTAAACTGGCAGGCTGCAACCAGAGGCAGTCTCCTCAAGAGCTGTGCAGGCATATCCATGTAATGGTAAAAGTAGATTACATTTTGTTACTATCTCTAGGCCTTTTCAGATTATTTGGTAAACCTGCTTTTAGTAGTGCACTTATAACGGACAGTGAAAGGCAGATGAAGTTTGGATAATTTTCCTTTCCTGTTGCAATAGTGCAAATTAGAATGTACTTAATTTATAATGCACTATAAATTCAGTATTTTAAATTCCAAGGATATCACAATATTATTTGGTCATCTTTTTCTGTTTGAAACAATTAAAATAAGGCGAGATGATGCTTTATTTTCCCATTTAGGAGGAAATGCAAGCAGCAGTACATCTCCCTCTCAGACTGGAAGTAAAAACCACAAAGAGCTGATTACTGAGCAGTCTTCCCTTTCTGTGCTGGACATATTTTCATGCTGCAGAGTCCCTCAAACTGCCATCCCTCTTCACGCTCATCGGCCTCAGACTGGAGCTCTGGTGGGGGTGGGAGGGATGATTCCTCTCCCTGAGGACATTGACATTAGCAACAAGCAGTCAGTCATAAAGGATGCAACCAGAAAGGCAGTGGGGGAAAATGACAGTGGCCCTTCATAAATATTAAAGAAGCTCCTCTAAGACAGAAGCAGAAGTGTGTGTTGACAGTGTCAGAAGATGAATGGCTCTATACAATCAATTCCTTTTGGGAAAAACATTATTTTTTCCCAATTATTAATGTAGTATTTAATCTTTTTTATTTCTTTTCTCCCTCTTGCCTTTCCACAGCCCTTCCCCCTCTTTACTTGAGATTGGCTACACTGGCACTTCTATGCTTTATTCTGCTTATTCATTTGCTGTCCAAACTTCTCACAGTTCCCTAGGGTAAAAGAGCATCATGTAGGCATTGGTAGCTTTTCTGCCTGCTTTCCACTGCTAACTTCTGCTGAGCATCCATTTAACACAGACACTTGGGGAAATGCCAGTTATTCATTTCAATATATTTCAACCTTGAATATATTTGAGGTTTGTGGTTTATGTCAGATTAGGCAGTGGATGAGATACTTTACTTCTTACATTTACAAGTAAACCTCCATGGTTCTCTCTGTAGGCAGGTATCACATCACCATAGCTCTTCATAGTGGGAAGACCAATTTTTGAAAGAATTTACGATCATCACAAAATTCTAAGAGTATAAAATTGACATATGACTGAAGTGAGAGCAATTCTAATATTTTCTTGGCTAATGTAAAGGTAAGTTTTAATGGAGGGAAAATTCACTTTTACCTTACATTTGCAATCCCATAGGCATATTCTGAAATCTTAAAATTATCCTGGATTGTTTAAATGAAGTAGTAGCTTGTGTTCTTCAGAAATAGGTTTTGACACATTATCTTGCTGGTGAAGACTGTGTACTTAGTGAGTCAAAGGGAATCATTTTCCAAAACCCTGTGATATTTTGCATGGATATTCATCATTATCATTCTCACCAGTCCTCCTGGTGAACAGCAGGGAAGCTGTGTATTAGTCACTGTGAGAGGTCCTGTGTTGGACTATGCATCACTGCTACCTTCTAATAGACTTTGAAACAGGGTGGCATGATTTACACTTCTTCACGTTTTGAAAAAGCAGATCAAGGCTCTTTTTCAAGTCCACGTGCAGTCATCCTGCTGAACTGGCACTGGTTCTCTGCCTTTCATTAGGGTAGGTATGGGGGAGCCTTCAGGTAAGGGTGTATCCTGTCCTTGCTAGCACATGGGTGTCAGTAGTTGGGATTTGTGATATCCACCCTCTGGAGCATTTAGCAATCCCACTGGAGGGCCTGGTGAGACCCTTTAGCAGCACTGCAACACAGTGAAAGAGCTCATCTCCCCATCCTACCCACACTTCAACATGCTTCTCCTCTTAAACCCCACAGATGCTGTAGACCTGGCACCTGAAATGTCCTTGGCATGGTGGCTCTGCCAGCCCATGCAGCACTAAGACAGACAATCATTTTTCTTTGCTGTTTCTGCTGCAGTATTTGGTGATTTGTACAATACAAAATTTAGCACAAACAGCAAAACAGATAATAAAGGTCTTTGTAAGTATGTCCAGATAGACTCCTCTCAGTAAGGTTCCCCCTTCAACTGAAGACATCTTCTCATTACCAGTCTCTTCGTATATCAATCTTAATCAATGGATAAATTTAGTTATTTGAGGAAAACAGAAGAAATCCTGAAGTACCTGAATCAGCAGGACTGCAAAGTTTATGTGCAGTCCCAGAAACCCAGTGTCTGGGGTTCTCAAATCTTAAATAGACACATAAGTGTGTCATCACCTCCAGGACATGAAATACAAGAATATTTCTCCATTCAAATAAAGCACTTCTTTAAAGGTTTTGCTATATTAGGTCCTAGGAGCCAAAGAGTCTCAAACCTGTATTTCTCCAGATTATTGTGCCAGATATTATCTGAGAGGGATTTTGCAGTGGTTGTAGATAAGTAATTTCAAATTGAACTTGAAAGAGTTTGATGCTCAGAAAAGAATTACTCAAATAATCTATCATCCTTTGCTAGTTTGATTGAGTTTCCTTGGCTATAAATCCGGTAGGTAGCCACAAAAGGTGCAAGTGATAGTTTCAATGTGGATAGTTTTAAAATATGCTGTCAGGTATCTGCAAATTCCTGGGTGATGATGTCAAACAACAACAGATAATACATGTTCTTGATTAATTTGGGACTTATAAAAAGATTTGTAAGAACAATTTTGAACTGTCCTGTATTGCTACAGCACCATTACAGATGCTTGTGATTTTCATTTTCACAAGCTCCAATGTTGTTACACCTTACTGTACTGATTTTATAATCTGGATAAACAACTCTAAAGTCTTGATCACCTGTTGGGGAACTAGAAAAGGTGATTATCCTTTAGTTAATGTACACGGTATCCTTATAGTCATTGTGCTAAATTTATTGTTCTTGCAGTCATTTTTATTGATAAAATGTCACAGGACTCTTCAAGGCTGTAGATGGACCTCAGTGAATGATTAGCCTCTGATTATCTCAGCCTCTTGCTTTCCACCATCTCTGCATAAGAAGTAAGAGGAATAAAAGCCCTTTCTATGTTTCATCCCTTCTGCAACTATGTAGAAAAAAACAAACAAAAAACCAACCAAACAATTTTTTTAAAAGCTTACATTTGAGTTTAACCAGACAAATGATAAGCACCCATCCTCAGAATTAATCTCTTTGAGGCAATAATCATATTGATAGCTTAATAATAAACCAGATAGGATTGGCAAATAAATATTTATAAAATCTGACTTCTAAGTCTGACCAGAATGCTGACAGCTCATGCAAAATGGCTCATCTCCCTTTACTACTTACTGCTCTCTCTTCTTTGCTAACACTCAGAATGTTTCCTCCATCTGTTTTACTTCACAACTTCTTGCTATATTAACCATATATCTCTGCTCTGCAGTGAAAGAGAGAGCTGCCTTTGGCATCCTGTCTTTGTGGTGCTGCCATTCCTGTTGAATGCAGTCCCAGTGATTTGTGCTGGCTGGATTCATGTGTGGCATCTAGTTGTGAGTACTCATCTCATAAACAATTTATAGACACCTCAGTGAAATCAGCATCAGTATGAATGTCACCTTTATTGCATGGATTAAAAGAATTATCAGAAAACAGATTCAGAAATGGTAGTGAAGCCCTGATCTGTGCTGCTATGGTAAGGAGCTTCTGCAGTCTCCTAGCAGAGAAGGAGAAATATGTAAATGAAGAAGAGGAGAAAGCTATGAGAAGATAGCAGAAATGATGGTATTAGTTGGCTACCACTCCTTATGAGGAAATTTTGTGGTCTGAAATTGTCTTAACTGTTTAAACACTTTGTCAGTGAGACTGAAAAACTGTAATCACTTAAGCCCTCTAGCATAACCACCCAATTGTAGCTTTTGCCAGCACTAGGGCTTCTATGTATGGAAGCAAAAAGCAATCATTCTTAACAAAGTTTCTAACTAACTTTTCTTATATAAGGTGAAAGTGCAATGATTCAGTGTGGGCTTGGATGGGAACACATCCTTTTTTTACTGGGGCAAGAAAACAAAACTAAAGGAAAGAAACAAAATGAGAAAGTGTGGATTGTATGGGAAATAAATACATTTATAATCCACTGTCCAAACAAAATATTAATTCATTTGGCTTTTTTTTTGGATGAAATATTTAACAGTAGAATATCAATCCTAACTGTATAGTAAGACACAGCCCCACAAAATAATGACAAATGAATGTGTAAATTCAGTGGTTTCAGGAATAACAGGCCATTTGAGGTTTTTGTTTTGGTGCTGTTTTCTTGAAATTAGCTCAGTGCTATCTGTCATTCATCTTGTACCTGCTGAAACAAAGTGGTTTGTGAGCTGGATAAGAAGCTGCTGAAAGTTTTGCTTTGTTACAAGATCTATTGATTTCCTCTGTAAAGAACATTGAACTTGCATTGTGTTTTATGTCTGTGGCACAAGGGTGCAGCGTTCCCTATTTTAACTTTAATAAGTGCCACTTGACTGTAAAGAACAGAAGACAAATAGAAAAATACCCATTAAACACTTAACAGTAGACAAGGTTGTGTAAACAAACATGATGGAGAAAGACAAACTCTTTTCCCAGCGTGGCAAAAGATAATGTTGGAATGGTGATAGAATTAACATGAGGAGATGACTGTGTGAAGAACAACATTTTCTTCCACAAAATTGTTGACCTATCAAAATGTGGATACTGCAAGAACAAAATTATTTCTAACTGGTATGACTTCCTCAGTATTTATAAGCTACACTAACAGCCAAGTGTTGCTGAAGGTGATGAAAAGGAAATGATGAAGGGATTTATTCCAGTACCACACACTTCTATATCCAACTCAGTAGCTGTTTAATAACCATGACTTTATATAATTGGATCTGTATGGGTAACTTATCCTCACCTAGGAATGAATCTTGCAATGGTATGCTGACCAAACGGTTCATTGTTCAGTTCACATGAACACCCTCCCTTTAAACTTTTAATAAACACAAGCTCAGCCTTTGGAAAAATCCAAAGAGACTAGAAGGACTAAAAGCCCCAACAATCCCAAATGTTTGCACATGGGGATTGCCTGAGTGGCCCCCTGGATGGGGCACTGAACTGTGACTGCAGAACTGGAGTCTGCATTGGCTGTGCCGTGTGATTTGCAGTGATTCACTTAATCCCTGAGTAGAGCAAGTGTTCTGAGCAGGAACTCCATCCTGGATTACAACATTTAACACAATAAGACTTGAGGTGTGAGATCTCTCTGGGAACTCTAATCTAAATAATAATTTTCTATTAACCAACCTGAAACCCAGAGCAAACTTTTGTCTGCATCGGTGCTAAAATCTGTGTGCAAGAATGAGTCTTGGCTGTCCTGGTATCTTTCCTTTATCCAGCAAAGCAATTTCCAAGTTAGCTGCTACTCCCTCACTGTTCTTTGGGACCCAGCAGCTGAAAGAGAAGAGAACCTGCAATTTTACATTTGTATTTCAAAATCTTAATCAAAACAGCACCTTAAATATTTGTATGGCCTTTCTCAGTAACAAATATGTTTGTTCTCTTTTCAAAAACTCTTTAGAGAAGGACTTGAATAAATGAGAAATGTGAATTGCTCTTTGTGCTAAGTTTAAGTGCTGAATCCCTTGTTGTCTACAGCTGGATGGACTAAAGATAGAGAAATTCTCTTTCTTCCATACATGATAGAATGCCAAGTGGAATTCTGTGTTTGTGCTAGAAAAATACATGTGCTGTAGTTAAAGGATTCCAAGACTGTGAATCTTTTTTTTTTTTTTTTTGTCTATATTTTCTGGTCCCAACTCTTTTACAAGGAAGCACATTTCCGAAAAAAACCCAAAACAAACCAACACAGGAAGAGCAAGGTGGAAAATTGATTGACTTAGTCAAGGAGCTTAAAATGATCTTCACACATTTTCTGTAATGCAAGGTCAGAGTGTTTGTTTGATTAGTGTTTTTACATCTGAAATGCTTTCCTTAGGTTCAAATTCCTGTTGGAGTGAAGTAAAAATTTTCTTTTTTTTCCTGTCCGTGTTCTTCTTTTTTAACAGTAGTTCTGGTTCATGATGAGCTGTAACCTTTCCTTTAGCAAGTATGACAAAATACTTGTGTATTTACACGAATATATAAGCTCCAGGAGCGGATTTAGCAGCTTTTTCCTTCCCAAACCACAGACTTGTACTACTACAGCTTTTCTCTGCTTTTCCTGTTTTCTTTTTATTCCTCTTAGATTTGATATGTGAGTCTTTCCATAGTCTGAGTTGCAGTAATTCATTCTGAAGCTTCTCTTGTATAATTTTTATATGGCTTTCTCATATATATGTTTTGGTTTTTTTTAGTGGCAAGGGTTTTATGTGGTGATGTGGGACTGAATTCTGCAAGTTTATTTGTACAGGAGTTGCAGACATAAAGAGGGGATGTTTGAAGTTTTCCAACCATGGATGGGTGGGTGATTAGCTTGATAAATGAGAAGGTTTTCCTGTCACATCATAATGCAAAGTAATGATTGCCAAATAGGATGACAGCCTCTTTATGGAGGTCAATTTTGATGTGAAACCAAGTCCTAGTACCCTCCTTTGCAGGGGCTTTCATTCTGCCTTAAGTGTTCGTGTTCATGTCTGTGTGATCTGGCTGATGTTGGGAGTGAGTTTTTCTGCATGCAAGTAGTTCAGCAAATGTGTCTGTTGACTTTAATCAATTCACAAATGCTAAAAAAAACCCTGTTTGCTCCTAGTTTAGTTCTATCCTCATATCTCTGAAAATTGACCCCAAAAATCTGAGCAGTTTTTTTGCCTTCATTTGTTGTTATTAAATAACAATAATAAAAAATGAAATACAAAGTTGTAATTTAATTCCAGCAGAGAAGAGAAAGAAAAGAAATAAAAACAACCACAGTGTTTTCCTTAACTTTTCCTCTGTTCTGTGAAAACAATCCCCACTTTCATGGTCAGACAAAAAGCTCTCCTCCAGCTGCCATAGTTGCTGTTGATACATTTCTGACATTTAGTAAAATAATAAAGTTTTCTTAACATGGCACCCTTGACACACTCCTAACAGAATTAATCTGAAAGGAAAGAGCATCTTCTAAAAACACAACTTTAAAATCACTTGAGCAGAATGTGATTCCACTGCTACAAATAGAGAACAAATGCTGGAATTCTGCTTTCTGCCTTAAATTGATGACGCAGAGCAGAGTAGGTGAATATGGCAAGAAAAAGGATGCAGAGTTTTCTTTTGGAAATCAAATATCAGTCAGCTTGTGTTTCTCCAGTGCTTTCCTGCCAATGAAATAATCTGGAAAACTTAAGGGTTCTTGCTTAATTTATTAGTATTTGAATTTTATCCAACCAGCCCAGTTCCAAGCTTCTGTGCTATTTTGTTATTTGTCTTGATTCTGGTCCCAGAAGAAGTATGAGCTGTAACAGGATGAAGCAAAAGATAAACTATTTCTATAGGCCATAAAAGTGAGGCCTTCCAACACAACCCAGCCCCATAATTCTGAATGTTAGGGGAAAAAATACCTCTTGGCAAGCAATTTGCTTTCCTCTTTCCTTGAAGCATCATTCATTGCCTCCTTTAAAAGATGTGACTAGTGGAATACCTGACCTGAAGAGCTGAACAAGCACAGGATTTCCTGGAATCTTTGATTTTAAAAATAAACTTTTTGATCTTTCAACGAGTGTGTGTGTGTGTGTGTGTGTGGCTTATTTGTTTTAGACGGAGACTTGAAAGAACATAATCTCTGTGCTGTGTGACTCCTCTGCTATAGCTCAAAATGTAATAGAAATTTCTCTCTGTTGTGGCTCCTGTCTATTTCCCATTTAATTTGCTTCCTGTTTTCTGAAAAAAAATTACTTTTCCTACATGTGTTTTAGAACCAATCAATTGCACTTTCTTTAGCAAGTCTATACTTTGATGCAGCACGGACGTGTGAGAGCACTCATTTCCTCTGAGGTTTCAATTTCAGGCAACACCAGCTTATGCTCAGGATGAAAACTTTACAGAAAAAGTTATTTTACTGAACTCCTAAGTAAGTTATGTATTTTACCTACCTGGGAACCATAGGATTTCTGTTTACATATAGTCTGAAGTGTGTCCTCTGCAGAAAGTGATTCAGAGTAGGATCCAAGATGAATCAGAAAAGATCTCATCAGTAATCCATCCATTAAACACAAAGACCAATATTTCAATTTAGGTGTCAAAGAGTAGCTATTAAAAAACCTCTCTTCTTTCCTTGAAGTGATACAGAGCCACTTGTGGCCTGAGAAATTCATTCTTATGAACAGATTGCTTTTATTCTAATGCTAAATCACAAGGAAGGAACCTTGATTGTAATGGAAACTAGTGTGCACTTTTAAGACCTGAGGCACCATAAATTGTAAGTGGAAAGAGGAGAGCACCTTTTTCTGATGCCTCAAACACATAAGCTCTTTGTTGGATCAGGTATCTCTTGATTATTTTCCTTCCCCAATCAATGAAAGAGTAATAATGCAAAATGAATTAACCCACCTCATTCTTTCAAGTTGTAAAATTTCAGTTTGTCAACCCCATTGTAGGGGAACATAAAATTCAGAGTTATATTTTACACAAAAATAAGAATATCTTTGTTTTAATTAAGATACATTGAGTTTGGCCTATTAAATGAAAGAAGACTCTGCCTGCTAAGCTTGAATGTGAAAGAACCAAATGAAGCTGAGAAGAACTCTTTTCTCAACACAGCAGCCTATAAGAAGGAAAAAATATTTAAAAACAAACCAACTTTCTTTTATTTTCTTGAAGTTAGGACAGATTCAGCCTCATAATGCTCCTAGAACACTCCTGGGAGAAACATTAAAGACTATAGTGCCAAATAATTTTTAGACATAGCTGAAACAAAAAGCACCCAAGGACCCTGTGGAAGGGACCCATGCTGGAGCAGTTAATGAAGAACTGCAGCCCATGGGAAGGACTCACTTTGGAGAAGTTCATGGAGAACAGTTTTCTGTGGAAGGGACCCCATGCTGGAGCAGGAAAAGAGTGTGATGAGTCCTGCCCCTGAGGAGAAAGGAACTACAGAGACATCATGGGATGAACTGACCATGACCCCCATTCCCTGTTCTCCCTGGAGAAGGGATAGACCTCAGGAATAAAGTTGAGCTTAAGGAGAAGGGAAGGATGGAGGGAAGGGATTTTTTAAAACATGGGTTTATTTCTCACTATTGCACCCTAATCTGATTGGTAACAAATTCAATTAATTTCCCCAAGTCAAGTCTGTTTTCCCCAAAATGATATTTGGTGAGTGATCTTTCCCTGACCTTATCTCAACCCACAGGCCTTTAATTGGATTTTCTGCCCCCTGTCTAGTTGAGAAGGTGAATCCTGAAGCAGCTTTGGTCAGTACCTGGATTTCTGCCATGGTCATTCCACTACAGTTATTCAGGTAATATAAGAATGCTCTTGAACTTGACCTGAACACTTCAAAACTTAAAAAAAACCCCAAAAAACCAACAAAAAAAATCCAAGGATTTTCACCTTGAATTAATATTCATTATTTGCAGTCTACGTACCACTTAGAGGCTCTGATTAAGATCAAGAACTTGTTTTCCTGTGGCTATACAACCTGAGATGCATCCTAAGAATTAACAAGGGTATGAGAGACAAAAAGTAGCTGAGGGATGCTGCTATTTTATGGGAGGGAAAACGCCAGCATGAAAACTTCTTAAGTGATTTGCCCAAAGTAAAATCAGGTGGGAAAAGTACCCAGATTTAATCAGTCATAGAGCATTAGTGCAAGAAATTCCTCTTTTAAATGCATCTTCATTTTGGCATTTGGGTTTCCTGTCTTGTTTCCATTCCTGAATAAAAGGTATCACAGGCTGTAGGAAAAAGTCCTTTCATATGAGCTGTAGTTGAAGTTCCAGGACTCTTTTGAGCAGTTGATAAAAATAGGGATATATAAGACACCATTCAACCTGTTGAAAAGGAAGGAATTATGATACAAACCCATTAAAAATTACACATGGGTAATGCTGTAGTCTGAAATTTCTTCAGTTTTTAAAAGAAAAGATTGATATCAACCATGAGGCTTTAAATCCTAGAATTTGTGCTTCCTTGAAATAGGGGGAGAAATCTTCTGTAGGATTTGGGCTCCTAATGAAACACTCCAGTACAATTGTAAGTAATTAGGCACTATCCTGAAAAACTACAAATATTTTCTTTGAGTTCGTTCAATAAGAATTATAGAAAAAAGTTAGACATTCATTTATTATAACAGTAATATTTTAGAAATAGAAAGACTTACCTATAATTCTGTGTCAGAAGAAAAGTAACAGAAAAGACCAAACCTCTAAACTTAGACTTAACTCTAATAAATATAGTTATTCAATCAAAGTTATATCTCATTTTACTCCACTGGCTTCAGGTGGATTTACTACATTGAAAATTAATTTGGTCTCACAGCTGATTTTTCTTAGCCTAATATGATGGTATGGATTTATGGGATATAAAGAGTAGTCCTAGCCAAACCATTGGAAGCACACTAAAAATCAAACCTTTGTGTTCACATAACAGTCAACACTCACACAGCAGTCAAACATGAGCATCACTAAAATGCCTTTAAGCTGGATGGCTGATTCTCAGCCTGGATGTGAACAACCAGCCAGGCGTTTCCACAGAACATTTTCAAACGTCAGCTGCTTTCATTTATCAGAAATTAGAGTGACACTTCTTAACATTTTATGCAGAGTTAGCCAAATATTATGGAAATTACAGATGCCAGCCACGATGTCAAGGTTCAGCTCCAGGTTTCTGCTGAACCAGTGAGCTGAAAAGAGATTCTTCTATAAAGTCCTTTTTATTAATTTTATTAATCCATACACCTGGGGTTTGAAAAATATAATGAATTTAGAATTAAATTTATTCCTATTTTGAATTCTGAAAAAATATGGTTAACATTGTAAAACTTTGCTGTGCAGCTGCAGGAGTTTGGGATATACTTCTTTTAAAAGAAATGTGAGATTTTTACTCCTGGGACTGTATGTTGAGGAAAAAAAAAAAAAAGAGGAGAGTAGTCCATGAGCTCCCTCAGTCTGAGCTCTCTGGCACACAGATGAAGGTGGAGATAATGGTCTTTTTCATTAATACTTTTTCTTTTTGGTGTTAAGGAGCTGTTTAAGGTGATGAACTTGAAGATTCGATGGGAATGTGCATTGTAGGAGGTAAGGACATCAACCACCCAAGTACATTTTTTTGCAAGTGCAAATCGACAGCTTTTATTAAAAAAATGTTCTTTGTCACATTATATAATCTGAGCAGTATGAAGCTAAATGTAATGGCTTGAAGTATTTTTTTCTCTCACCATTACAGAAAAAGGAAGTGGTTGCTTTTACAACGTGAAGTAGCTATTAAACTAAATTAATAGATCTAATATGTCTGGGTTTGTAGAAAGCTATTTGACAAAGTTTCCCTTGATAGACTATTGTTAAAGTTCTCTAAATATGGGTGAGGCAATACATTATTAAGATGAATAAGGAATGGTTAGAAACCAGAGACATGAATTAAAGGTATCTTTTATTCATAGGGGTTGGATAAAGAATGAAACCCCACTGGGCCCTAATTGTGTCAACACTGTTGAATACTTGCTTTAACATTTTCAAAAGAGCTGTACCGTGGTCTTCTTTTCTATCTGTGGGTGTTACCAGAAGAAGCATAGCTCAGTGAACTGCAGCATTTATGGGTTTGAGCTAATAAATGGGTTCCAGAGCAGTGGGTCACACCACACAGGATTATTTTCATCAGAGAAGTGAATGCCTGCATGGACAGGATTTAAACATTAACCAGCCAGAGCACTGCCAATCACTGGCAGACATGGAAACACAGAAACAATGGTTAAAGTATGGATAATAAAATGTCCCAAAATGCACTAAAGCAGTGTAATTGTTCAGAAATATGTAGATGTGGTGCCTAGAGACATGGCTTAGTGGTGGACTTGTCAGCTTTGGGTTGATGGTTCTATTCAATGATCTTAGAGGTCTTATCCAACCTCAATGATTCTGTGACTCTAAAGCAACACTGGAGAGGTTTTACATTTACAGGGCCAATATTTTCACATTTGGGCAGCACTGGCAGCCTTGAGGGAAGGAGTTTTTTGGAGCTGATGTGCTGATGACAGGCTGACAAACATGGCAGCACTGAGTATGGCGTGTGCAGTCCTCAGTTGGCTCTAGCAGGTGGTGATGTCCTCACCATGTACCAGTGCTCAGGGCAAGCTGTGGTTCTTAAAAGTGAAGCTGAAATTTAGATGGAGAAGACCACAAGTGCTCAGCCTTGCACACAAATTCTCCTAGAGAGTCAGCTGCAGTCTAAGCCACTGTCATACCTGATTTGTCACAAACCTGATTGAAATCCCAGTGAGGTCTAGAGACCACTATATCTGGATCTGATGGAGCTAGATAATGTTCCTTGTGACTGCCACAGCAGTTCCAGGCAGCTATCTGTGTTTCCATGCTGAGCTACATAGGTAAGACAGATTTGAAAGAAGTGATTTTCACGAAAGGAGTGACTTTCACAGAAAGGAGTGATTTTCACAGAAGGAAGACTGTACCAGCTTCCTCAGGAATGCAATGATTGCCTGACAGCTCTCAAGAAAACTTTCTAGACATTTCATTTTTCTATCATTTCCTTAATTAAAAAAAAAAAAAAAAACAACCAAACAACCATTTTCTTATGTAACAAGATCAACCATATCAGCTTTTCAGACCATTTACATTGCTGATATTTATTCACATGGTACACAGTGACAGTGCTCAAAAATCAAACCAGTAGCTGTGTTTGATCCAGAAAGTGTCTGAAAACAGTGTGTGCCATCTAAACTGGTATATACAACCCCCACAGGTGAGGTGGTGTCTGAACTTTAAGGACACAATTACATTTGCAGAGATTGTGACATGAATATTTTATGTTTGACTTGGGATTTTTTTTTTTTTTTTGCACTCAAAAGAAAGTGAAATGTAATTTGAATGCATGCTGTCAGATGACTGACACCTATGGGGAAATTATAGCACAAGAATCAAAGTCTGAGACAGAGAAACCTGGTATCTGACCAGAGAGGAAGAAATAACATTGTCATTAATACAGTAGACAGGAGTTTTGGTACTTAGTACCAGCAGTCCTTTTGCACCTAAGTGGGAGAGAGACAGCTGAAGAGAGAAGAATTAATGTTACTCTGTCTCTTCAATTTTTCAAATGTTTCTGAGACTAAAAGTGTCAGGTCCCTTCTGGTTTAAGTATAACATGGATGTACAGAACAAAACCCTGGATGAAGGAAGTTAAGCTACCGAGAATTTGATTGCATTTTGCTTTTTGATGTTTATCTTTAAAAAAGTCTTATTTGGAAAAACTATGGAAAAAGCAGTGTGATAGCCAGGGACAGGATTACCTGGAGAAGTAGCCTGGATGGTCTAGTTCTGGTAGAGACAGCAATGTAACCACAGTGGCCCAAAGCATGATTTTTCTCTGCTGTGTGTTCATGACCAAACTTTTTGGGTGACCATATTCATGAAATGTAAATATGCTCCATACTTCTAAATTTTTCCATTTCTCTGATGTCAGTGATATCAATGTAACTGAAAGGAAGTTAATCAATCTGGTAACTGATGAAAAGTAGCATTACAGTTGAGTTTCTCTTAGCCACAACGTACATATGTGGACTCTCCTCTGACTCAGGGGTCACTGTAGCTCACATGGCTTAAGAGAAAAGCAATGACAGAGCCATGCACAGACTGTCCCAAATAGTGTGTTCTTTGAGTATAGCTTCTATGGAAATATTGGGAACATGTGCTCCTTATTGCACATAATGTTGTGACTGATTACTGGAATCCAAGGAGGTGGACTTGACCATACCGTATGAGAAAGATTGAACTGTGATCTCCCTGGACAAAAGCTTTGAAAATGAAGCTGATATTTAAATCAATGGAGTGGGGGACAAAACTGCCTTCCTTTGGCTGTGTTTTAAAGCCCACTGTAAGGCAGTGTGAGCTGGTTAATTTGGTGTTGCTTGCAAGGTCAGTACAGGGAAAAAGAGCGTGACAGTTTGTGGACTCAGCTGGAATTTGTGTGGGGGAAAATACTGAGTTAATAACACTAAGAAGGAGAAATTTCAGCATATGCCTTGGATGTCTCCTTGGACCTCTACTGTTAAAAATCAAACTCACTAAGGACTTGAAGCACTTCCAGAGTTAGACAGGAGTTGAATAATTTCTGCGGAAGGTGGCTTTGGTCATCTAAATTTACATCCCATCTGAGCAACAACCACAAGACAAAATGTCCAGCTCCTGTGAGGCATTTAGGTGCTTAATGCCCACTTGTTACTACAGGAGTCAGATGTCAAGGTACATTTGTAAATGTCAGCTCCAAAGTTCATTGTGTTTAGCTCCACCAAAGAGTACGAGTACTGGCACTGTATGTGAAACTGCCTTCTAGGCTAGGTTGTGTATCTGTGCTTAGAGCCCACATGCTGTGCATAGTCCTGCCACCAGAAATGTTTAACCCACACACTGTTCTTTTAAAGGAAAATTAATGTTTGCTTTACATAGCAGCAGGGATTTCACAGTTGAAGGCTCAATAATGTATCCCTTAAAAATAGCACTTTGTGCTTCATCTCCAAAACCTTTTGCTAACACTGGACTCAGCCAGGCACTCCTCCAGGTATTGAACTCCTCTGTCTACAGAGCAAGTTACAGATAGAGCAGCTGGCTGGATCAGTCCCACCCTTAAACCCCTCCTGTGAAGTAAATTATTATCCTCTTGTTACAGACAGGGAGACAAATACAGACTATTAGGTTTGATTTGTAAGATTACAGCGCTGGGGAACTGCTCACAAACACCAGGCCATATTTCAAAACAGATTCTATACATTCACTGTGACCACAATTTTGCCTATGCAGTACACAGTGAAAAAGGAATTAAGCAATAGTCTTGCAATGATTTATACTTTACTGGGTTCAATACAAATTAATTCTGTCTTTGTACTGGGGTTCAAAAATTATTTAACTCATTAAGAATGTAACATTATCAAGATCCCAATGGATAACACATAGATTTTCAAGTGCAAACCTTTACAATAAATTTGCTTCAATGAAAAAAAGGATGTTCTTTCTCTGTAGTAATGTTTTGCTTCTTATTTTTTAAAAGTATGACATTTAAGACAGTAATGCATTTCATGACAAAAATATACTTAGAAGTTGTCCCCCCCAGCAATATAGTTTCTGCAAAGATGAAACTCTTTGAACTTTCTGGATGATATAAAATTTCTCTTAAGCTGATTGCTATGATTTTGCTAAAAGAGAAATTCTTAATTCTCAAGGTTTTTGGAAAATTTTATGTTTTGAACTCTTTGGAGTCGGAACCTGTTTATTTCTAGAAGTGAGAAATAAAGCATACTCACAACACTACTCTTCTGATATGAATCATAGCTGTTCTACACAAAATCATCTTGATTTTCCTGGGACTAAGACCCACAAAGGTGGGCTTGTGACTCCGTATATATTTGTCCTCATTGTGGAGAGGAGTGGAAATAAATGCCACTTTCAAAATGATTAGCATCTAAAAAATTACTCAGCTCAGAAATTAAAGATATGGAACAGAGTATGTTATCTGTTGATGAAGAATTATATGATCATTTTTAATACACAAGCCTGTGAAGTTATATTTATTATCTTAAATAGTTAACTTAATATCCCAAACCCACAGACCTGACTTCCACTGGAAGGACATCTCTGAATGCAGGTCATGAGGTTGTCTGGGCAATTCTTTAAGCTGTTTTTCATCAATCCCATTAAGAAAGAAGCTCAGACTCTTTAGGGGCTCTTCAGACTGAATTTGTGCCCAGACTCTAGGCTAGGATACAAATCTATTGGTAATTGTTATTATTGGAATTGGTAATTCCACATCCAGCCTGTAACCTTTCTGTGTGTCTTCCCTGTGGTGTCTGCACACAAGACTGGGATTTGAAAAAAGCCACGTTTCTTTGAAAGCACAATGAGCACAAGTGTGCTGTGGCTGTACTAAGGGTTTCCAAGCATAAGTGACCTTATGGACTACAAAAATGTGTCAGTCTGAACTTTCTTAGCTTCAATATACAGCTGCTGGGTCTTTTTGTGACTTCACTGACCAGTATATAATCTCATCCTGTGTCCTTCTGCCAGTGGTGGCCAGCAGGAGTTGCCTGGGCATGCAAGGCTCTAGAGACACATCCTGCTTTACACTCTTGACAAGAATTGGCAGCTTAGGGACTTCTCCAGAGAGATTTAGATAAAACTTTGTGTTTAAGAGCCCAACTGGAATTCTTGTCCATGATTTTATGCATATCATCCTATAACAAGGGTTTCCACCAGTTTAACTCCACATTCAATAAGGATTCATCCTCTCTTTTCAGTGTGAACTTGCTTCCTGGGAGTTTCATTTAATAAACTGTAGTTAATCCACTGGGAAATAAAATAAAAATAAAAAAATGTTTCTTGGGATATTTATGGGTTTACATGCCTCTGTCACATATTTGATCTTTGCCAGGCTGAAGAGTCCTGGTCTGCACACTAATTTTTACATGGAAGATACTCCAAACCTGTGATCTTTGTTGTTCTTCTATGAAATTTTGTCAGTTCTGTCTGAGATGAGGCAAATAAAACTGCATATGCAGTATCTGGGTCCAAGATACATTTGAACAGTTATTCAGCACCTCCTGGTGTTCCTGGCAGCTGCTCCATCCTGAACAATTTATTATTTGTAAGTAGTGATACCTCACCTCTCATTGATAGCTATTCCTAAGTTGCTTATAAAGGTGATGAACAGTTTTCTGACCGCTTACTGACCATTTACTTTTATCTTCTTTTTCCTATCTTTTACCCAATTTTTTACCCATGCAAGTGTCTTTCTTCTTATACTGTCTAAATTTTCTTAAGGACATTTGGTAAAGGCCAAAACCCTTCCGAAAAAGCAATAGTCAAGCCCATATAAATATCCTTCTCAACTTCTAGAAGCTTTACATTTATGAGACAGGACTGCTCATCACAAAAGCCACACAGTTCCATCTCAGTACCAGAGATAATTGTCCAAATCTGCTTTAGATAAAAATTAAACTTCTAATATAAAACCAATCAAACCCAGACATTTGATATGGAGAAAGAAGACAAAACCAGGATAGAGCAAGTAATATGACTAGAGAAGACGACTTCAACAGTGATGGTGGAAATATTGGAGGACTAAGAAATTATGGAGGATAAGGAAAGAGAAGTAGCAGACAGGAAAATCTAGCTTGAAGTAAATAAGCACATATTAGCCTAAAATTATCCCATACATCAATTACTGAGCACAAGCACTATGCTCAGTAAGCAGAACATCTCAAAGGGAGCAAGTCTAAAAAACAGTATCAATTTCTGCCCGGCTTCCATCAGAAATGAACAATACAGATAACGTATTTTCAAATGAGCGGAGGAAAATCCTACATATGACATCTTTATACTCTTCAGTGCTATTGTTGCATCTGACACACTTTTCTAAGTGTCATTGATTTTAAGATAGTGAGACTAGCTAAAATGGTAGCAGGAAAAATAAGGCTTAGAAGTGCTTTTACTGTAGTATTTAGCAGTGTGAATGGGGACAAGGAAAAAGGAGAGGCACAGTTTAGAAGTATTAGGAAATATATTTGACAAGTAAAAATAAACTGTGGGATTCATTGCTGCAGGAGGCAAAATGCTTTGGATGGCCTTGAATCATTAAATGATGCATCCCAAAACAGGGTGAAGGAAATCATATGGCCAAGGTAATAAAGATATTGGACATCAATCTGTAATATTATAGAATTAATTAGCTTCAATAGGGACTGTTTTTTGAGCTATTCCCTGGATTGAGCAGACCATGATGTCCATAGTTTTCCACTTGAAGACTGCAAAGTAATAAATACAAAATGTTTAAAAAGTTTTTATTTTTAAAATCCTAACTTAAAGCCCCTAAATTATAGAAGAAGCTAGGCTATGCAATGTTTGTTCAAACAGCTAGTTGTCTGCAGTATTTATGAGTTTCATGGGAATAACAGTAAATGTCAGAAATGAATGTATGCCCTCATGGCCAGAATGACTCAATTTTTCATGTCTCCATTTTAGTGATATAAGGCTTAAAATGTTTTAAAATGCATTTAGAGAGTTCTTTGTTAAAAAAACCTTATGAGTGTCCCAAAGCTGGTATTTTCAAAAGATTTTGGAATAATGTAATATGCTAAAATGTCTGGGAATGGCTATGCATCTTTGTGAGGATCAGTCTGGCTTATTCATCTTCCAGACACTCTTTGAATGTGCACAGTGAAGCCAAATCCAGAATTCTGATTTCATTGTACCTGTTCACTGACTTCAGAGGAGGACCTTCCCAAGGATGATCACAGGATTAGCTGAGCAATACAAGAAAGAGATAAAACAGGTTTCCTTCTTGTTAAACAATTTTCCTATGACTCAGAAGCAAGACAAAGGATGAACAGAATACAGGAACTTACAAACACATCCTGTGTGATGTAAAATGTCTTAACTTGGATTGCTTTTAGAGGAAATTTACTTAGGAAGAGTTGAGATCCTTTTAGAAATTATTTATTAGAAAAATAATCAGTCAATTTACTAGAGAAAAAGAATCAATCTTTCAATACGTTTGTAACTACGGATTTCATGATTTTTCAGCTTTACATAAGAGTGAGTTACCAGCACTTCCTTGAAGATTATCATATTCTGATTTTTGTTCATTGGTGTATAAGAGTTTGAAAGATGTACAAAGAGAGCAAATAATTTCACTGCAACAATGGTGAAAATAAGAGATATTTTTAAAGGGGCAAATTATATAAGTAAGTAGCCAAACCACCCACTATTTGCACATTAAAGCAAGCGCAACTTTTCTGTGATTGCTTTATGAGGAACAAAACTTCAGGGTTGCTATACCTGAGAGAGTTTGGATATTTGCCTACCCAGATCTGCACTGTCTGTGCTGTCATGATCCAGTCACTTGTCCGATATCTTGAGAACACTTCAAAATTTTTTCACTGTATGTTAAAAACATGATCTGTGTGAATGACTAATAGAAGACAAACCTCATTGGAAGGCTTGTCCTGTCCTTAAAACATTGTCAGAATATGCCCACATATCCAAACTGCTTTGCAAATCAGGCTGATCAGAACCTACCACAGCTCAGCTGAGAGATGATAAACTGCATCAGCTTGATGGCTTGGGACCACCAACTGCATTCCTGCTCTCTGCACCCAGAAAGTGCATTCAAGTGGTAGTTCTTGGGTATGTGAATTTATAAAGCACTCATGTTGATGAACATCAAGGTCTGCAAACCTCTTCCTCCCACAGACAATGGAGCAGGGAGCCCTCACCAGCATCTCTCGGTTCCCAAATGCTGCCTTGGAGAACCTGCCTAAACTTGGACTCAGTGTCTCAGGCTTATGGGAGGACGGTGCCATTCTTGGTACCCATCCTTCCCCTCTGCAGACTGCTTACCCATTCGACCTCAATTCCCAGGAGAGAAGGATGCATTCCAGTTATTAGTAATATTATTTAAATGTAAAACCTGTATTTCTGGTGAGCACTCTGCAACGGATTGACAGCATGGTAGACTTAACAGTTCTGTCTTATAAAAATCATTCTCATCTCTCAGAATGTTTTACAGTATTTCTTGTAAGAATGTCATCTCAAACCTTCAGCTTTTAAAAAAATGATTTGGGGGAAAAATCCTGCAGCAAAAATAGAAAATTCTAAACTGTTTTATGACAACAGTTTAAAATGAAATGGTTTCAGCATTAAAAATCCATTAAAAGTTAAATGAAACCTCCCAGCACAAAGACAAATATCTAGGGATTCAATTACTGAGACTTCTTTCAATCTACTTATTTAAGTGGAAGATTCTTTTTTCAAGCTTACAAGAAAAAAGAATTCTTGAAATAAAATAAAGACGCTAGCAAAGTTTCTGTACATCACAAAGCAATAAAGCAATTTAATATGATATTAACATATGAAATAGAAGTTAACTATGCTTTTCAAAGTGTTCTTTAAACAGAAATGGAAAAAAATGGGTTGATGACATGTTCTTAGGCTTCTGATGTAAAATTGCAGTGTTCCATGATTTCAGATTAATAAAATGAGTAGGAAAGTTGGTTGTCATGTCCTATGCTTGTGCTTCTAAACCTAAGTCCATTCAGAATTAGAAAAAGAGAATATTTGCTAAAATTTGCCAGATCTGAAACCAATTTTGAATTTAGGCTTATCTGACTTACAAGCAAAGTGTCTGTGTCCTTCTTTCCTTCCTAAATAAAATGAAATGGACAGAAACATGCAGTGTTCACTTATATTGATCAGAACAGATTAAAATAGAGCACTGTGAGAATCTGTTTTAGCTCTCTGTTACAAGAGGTCTGGAGTTCAAAGACTTTGAACTGCTCTGCATTTACTAAGGAAGTGATATCCATCATTCTGTACTAGCTGATGATTTCTTTAGCTAGAGAAAGAAAAAAAAAAAAAGGAAGAAAAAAAGAGAAAAACCTTTTTATTCCAGGGAATTTATTCCAGGGAGTTGATTCTTTTAGGAAAGTTTTCAAACTGTTATTTCTTATCCTTCTAATAAAACTGAAAAAAAAAAAAAAAAATGTCTAACAACTCTTCTCATCACTCATAGACCTAGAATGTATATCATGGTAAGAATTATTCTTTTCCTGCTTTATATAACCTAGGTACATTCCTCTCATTTGTTTAGAATGAGACATTTTCAGCCCAGGAAGATGACTGTAAGTAACATAGTCTGGCCTGCTGCAAATTATAGGCTTGATAACATAAATTGCTCACTTCATCTCAGCTATCTAGGGTTTGAACAAAAGCACACACTGATTTAAATTTCCTAAGTGGTGAAAAATCCACCACTTAACCTTGTAA
>JACBWW010000141.1:161499-212001 GCA_020086605.1 Lanius collurio
GAGTGGTCTGAGGGAAAAGGACAAGGAACTGGTTTTGCAATGCTATTAATGCATTCTGTTTTGTCTCTTTGCTATCTTGAATGTGAAGGAATTACACCTTCCTTTAAGTTAAAAATAGGAAAAAAATGCCACTGTGCTCCCATTTGAGTCACAAGATAGAAGTTCCAGTAGCATGTTTGGTTCAGGATTATGTGAGCCTGTCCTTTGTCTCCTGAGGGTGCTGAGATGCTCTCAGCATGAAAAATCCCCGCTCTAGTCCGAGATGACAAAGCCTCCATCAGTGACTTTCTTGTGTAGCCTACTGGTGTGGTTGAACAGATGTAGGAATGTTCTTGGATATATCACAGAGGAAAACATACTTAATTTCTCTGTTTTCTTGCTAACAAAAACAAGCTTACATTCCTGTCTTATATTTATTACCGTTAAGTAGTGAAATAGTAGCACGTTCCCTTCCTTTCTTGACTTCTATATATCCTTCATGAATTTGTCAGTACTTTGAATTAAAAAAAAAAAAAAAAAAACAGGAATAGGAGTATTGTCTCAGCCAGGAGGGCTTTAAATTTGCATGTTTCTTCTTAATGCAGAGGGAAAGAAGATAGACCACAGAGAATATTTTGTACCCATTCGTCATCTGCTTGTCTAGATGGCTTTTTGATTTTTTTGTTGACATTTTCCTTTAGTTAGAGATAATTTCCAGGCAATTTCAAGGTCTCTTTTGAATATGTAAATATTTTTATGATTTAAAGGCTCAAAGCCCTGGAGGGTAAAGGAGGCAAAGAAATTTGTTTAAAATTAAAGGATCACCTCCTAAGGACCACTAAGGCTATGAAGAGACTGGAGAATCTCTAATATCAAGAAAGACTAAGAGCTGGGACTGCTTAGCTTGGAGAGAAAAAGCCTCTAGGAGGAGCCTTTATGGATGTGTGTAATTGCCTGACAGGGGGCTGTAAAGAAGGCTGAGAGAACCTTTTTCCATTGGTGCCCAGTGACAGCACAAGTGGCACAAAATGAGACACAGGTTTCTGAGCCATCAGGGCCCTCTGACCATCAAAAAGCACAATTTTAAAGAGTGTCCAGAGAGGCTGTAGAGACCTCCTCTCTGGACATACTTAGAAAACATCTGGACATGGTCCTGGGCAAGCAGCTCTGGGTGGCTCCTGCTTCAGCAGGGGGCTTGGACCAGGTGGCCTCCACAGATTTCTTCCAGCCTCAACAATTCTTTGGCATTCTGTGCTTTGATTTTACTCATGAAGCCTCTGAACTCAGCTCTGATGCCAGCTGGAAAGGATTCTGACAGCTGATGATCCCAGGCTCCTCCACTAGGTTTCACCCCAAAACGCAATCTGTCTATTCCAGGTTATCACACCATGCTCCCTCAGGACCTGCTCCTCAATAAATGGAAGAAGACAGATCTAAAATGAGAGTAGCTGTACAAACACACAAACACCTGAAGTTTTGTTCTGCAGAACTAATGTTAAAATCAGGGGTCATCTCAGCTGGAAATCCCTACATGAAAGAACTTGATTATCAGCATAAGGTAATAGGATAATGAGTTAAATAACTCAGACAATTAGACATGAAATTCACATTGTGAAGCTTTCAGTTGTCTGCTGTTGCTTCATGAGTCAAAGTATCAGAAATGCCTATATCCAATCAACAACACTTGATATAATAGTTATTTGTAGAGGGAAAATGGATTTTATATGGACTGTGCACTGTAAGTGGATTCAAGACAAAATAAGTTGAAAAGAAATAGCAGAGGAGTTATAGATGTGTTACTGGTGCATAAACAGAGAGAACAAATGTGGGGGTTTTTCCCTCCTTTCTGAATGAAGAAAATAAGTACAATGAAAAGAGGGATGCATCACACTATCTTATGACCAAGGGAGTGCTGAGTAAAGCATCAGGAAAAAACAGCTTAGAGACACAGGGTTAGCAATCATGTTAAATATGTAAGTATTTGTGTATGTCCTGTACATTTTTTTGGGGTAACCACTCATAGTGTAACAGTGTGTTCAAAATTTTATTCATCTTGCACTTACATTTCACATTTTAAAAATTCATAAGCAAGAAGGTCTTATTTTTTATCTCCTGTAGTGGGAGATGAAATCCAGAGACTTAAAAAAGTAAGGAATCTCAGTAGGAAAGAAGAAAAAGATAATATGTCTGTAATCTTTAAAGCTAGAATTATTCACTAAAGCTTATTTCAAAGACAAGCATCTAGAACATTTCTGTTCCATTAGAGAATAATGAAATTGGTAGAAGGATGGAAGTCTTTTAAGAAAATGAAAAAGAGGGTGTTGATGATACCCAGCAAAAACCCTGTCATTTTTATGCTGGATCTTGTGGTGTTTGGTAGGTGCTTTAGTCCTGCTTTTTTGTGTTGCTTAAAGTCTGATAAAGCTGTATCTTGAGGTACAGGCTGAAAATATGCCAGCTATTATAAAATCTCTCTTACCTACTTCTGTGTGGGATTGGAGGATATGGGTCTGATTTGCATTTCATGAAGTTTGGGTTTCTTAGTGGCAGGAAAACCTCTCACCAGGTCTTTCATGCTGGCTGCAGAAGGAGCCTGACTGAAGAATAAGGAATTAATCAGCTGGTTTCTCAGGCAGGGGTTCATACACTGCATGCAGAGAGCAAATGCTTTCAGTCTTGTGAGGAGCTAGGAACAATTACAGAAATATAAAGGCTGAAATACATTTGTGTGAGGAGCTCCTAGACAGGAATACTGGCAAAGTTTTACTATTCCAAGTGAATTTGTGTGTGAATTTGATACTGCTGCAGACTGAGGTTGGGAGAGGGGAATCTGACTCTGAGCTGGGGAGGTTTGGGGTATATATTTTCCTCATTGTAGTAGGTATCCAGGTCTGGAAGTTTACTTCTCATAAAATACCTGCATTTTTATATATGATTGAAAAAGTGTGGTAATAAAACTTCTTTTCAAGTGTACTGTTCTCCTGCACTGGTGTTGAACCAGTTAAAGAACAGAACCTGAATAAGTGACTTGTTTTGTCCTGCCTGATTGAGATAAAGGAATGGCAATGCAGATCATTGTTATTAAGTGACCTGGGTTACCTACACAATTTTGTTCTATAACACAAGTGTAGTTAGCCTTGGAAATTATTGATGTTCTGACTGATCAAGCATCAATTTGTATTTGATCATGAGTTAAAATTATTTTAGACAGTGACAGAGGTAATTTAATATGTATTTTATTAGGTTGGAATAAGCTTAAATCCCATTTTTTTTTCTCCTAGGAAATTACTTAAATGACTGCTTAAAACCAAGTCCCTGTTTAGTGTTTTTCATGAGTTAGGATCCTTTTCTGAAGCTGAACTTGGTTATCTGTGTGCTCAGGAGCTCATCCTCAGGCCATGAAAGTCAGTGGAAATTTTCCCTCTAACTACAAGAAACTTTGGAGGAGATTTCATTATGCTCATGGTAAGAGCAGGGTCATAGGCTCATAAAAGGTAAGATAAATAGAAATGCTCACATTTGATGAAATTATAATGAACACTTGTGCTTTTTATGTGTAGACTGAAACATTCTGCCTACTTTGTCTGCAGCTAGGACTGGTTAAAGTCTAGAAAGGAGTAATTATTTCAAAATACTGCCATTATTAGCTGAATAATTTATATGAGTATGGATACTACAAAAATATTAATTGAATTATATTCAATGAAAAATTGCATTTACAGAACAGTCATAGAATAGTACTGACAAGATCTGCTTGCAATGCAATCACCAAAATCTTGTTCTACTTGAGAAGCTCTTCTGAGAGATGAAAGAATTTAATCTGTATTCTTTCTTCATTGTGACAAAACTAACAGCTTTAAGTTAGCTTTGCACACATGATGCTGAACTTGTTCAAATGTTTTTGAGAATAAAATTTTAAAAAACTTCACAGTACATGTATCTTTTAGGAAGGGAGAATAACTGATAAAAACTTGAACTGTCTATCTAGAAAACAATGGTTTCTCTGTCAATATTTTCAGTTTTAGTGCTATTAATAATAATGCAAGGTTCTCATATGCTATTTTTCATCTGGAAATAAAAAATTGCCTTGGGAAATTCATCTCAGCCCTGTGTCACAATAAAACTCATGAAATGATTAAAGCAAGGACATCAGTGCAGAGAGACAACCCTTCTGTTCCAGGCTGGTGCTCTAACCAAACAATCAATATTCATTTTGGGTTCACTAGGTCCATCGAGGAACACAGAGCAGATCACAGCTAGTGATCAAGCAGTTTGTTTCCACGGAAGGGTTATTCAGAAACAAAACAAACAGCTCCTCAAGTCAGAGTTTTAATATTTTAGAGAGGCCAAAAGAGCACACTGACAATATCCATGAGCTCTGCAAAGATTTAATGTCTGTTACACAGTAAATGCTGCATTAAAGTGATGTTATATTACCACAGCACATCCATATTTCAATTAAATTAAGGAACATAAACCTGTTTTATGTGTTTCAAAATAGTTTCAGCTTGCAACCTAGTAAACTAGAACTAGTGAGTTTGTGCATCACTAGAAGACACAGTTAAACTCAATACACAAAGTATCTGTAGTAAAGTGAGACAGGATTTTATTCAATAGAAATGCAATTATTAACCTCAAATGCTCTGATCTAGTTTGGCTTCTGTAGAACAGTCAGTAGAAATATGTGTTATATGGAGTTATGGTTATGTGGGAATGATATACCCAGGGAAATGGAATAAATACCAATGTACTTTGATGGTGTCTTGCCTTGATCTTAAATTGCTATGCAGGTTCTCTTTTTCCTACTTTTCCTTACATCTGTATTATACAAGTGATGCTGTTTTAAGCTTTTGATAAAGTGCTATTTTGTTGTCTTTGAATTATGAAGGTTCACAAACAGAGCTAATGTCTTAGGTCAGTTCATTTTGAAATAAAAAGGATAAGAGAATAATCATTTATTTATAAGTTAAAGATAATGAGCTATACAGAATCCTTTTCTGTATCTGTATCACCAGCCCTTTCATTGTCAACACAATTAACCCAAGTACACTCTTGTTTATTATTATTTATTAGAGGCAAAATGAACATTATGGTTCTAGTCTTTTAGAGAGTGGCTTACACACTAAATTTGTTGCATTGAACTAAGCACACTAAAGTCTAATTTTGCCTTAATATTTAGATGACATACAGAAGGTGAAGATGGTGGAAATGGTGCCTAGGTGGATTTATTGCCACATATTTAGATTTGAGGCAAAGGACAATAAATATTCTCTGGTGTTAAACAGAACCACAGGAATAGCTATGCATTTTTAATAATAAGTTTTATTTTAATAGTTCTTTAGCACCAGAGTTTCCATATGACTAAAAAATGGCAAATGTAGCAAATATGTTTTTTTAAGGAAAGTTGGAGGGGATGGAGGTTGCAGGTAGCTGTAGCTCTGTTAAAATGACCTTAATACTAAGCAAAGCTTTATTTAGGAAAAAAAAATTGACGATGTAGCAGATCTGACTACAAAAATAAGCATAGAGAATACATACTATTCCTTTTTCAAAGGAAGAAAACAACAATTGTACTTGAAGTAGATACTCAACTAATTTAGGACCAAAGGAATGCAGATTAAAGTAGGCAAAACCCCTTAAAATCAAAATAACTTTTCTTTTTTTCCTCCTGAGACTCAGATCATGTCAATTGTATTAGTGCTTTGTGGTTTTTACAATTTTAAATTGATCCAGTTCTGAATTCTTACCAAATTATGCAGGGCAAATTTATTTCTAGTAATCACTGACCTTACTGCTTTTTAATTCAATATAGATTTTAGCTTGGAATGTGGATATAAGTCAAATGACCCATTTCGGCTGAACTGGAAGCCTTTGTGTCTTTTCCAACACATCTTTGCAAGGTGGACTTACATCCTGATAAATAATCACCAGGTTGAAAAATTCTTTGGAACTGTTGCTTGTCTATAACAGATTCAGTATTTCAGATACCTCTTGTAAATGAGGATTTGGTTGAATTACCTATCCTTGCCTGTTTTCTTCTGGGTATAGTGATGAACTATTGTCAGTAGTGTAGGAGGTTTGACATTAGGTGATAGCTTGATGCTCTCAGCCATTATGAGGTTTCCATGCCACATCACTCAAATTAGGACTTTTGTGTTTAGAGACAAATTTTTCTCCCTGATCCTACATTTAAAAATCAATCTGCCTGGGTGTATCAGCAGTTTGAAACAAGGCAAAAAAGCTACCTCATATGTATTCTAGTTCTATAAAAAGAGAGTTAAAATTATAAAGAAGCCATCAATAAAACAGATAAACCATTTTGTTGATTGTTTTTTACTCCAATCTGTATTGTGTATGGTTTATATGCACAGGTTATTTTTCTTCCTGCTTCTGTAAGTATAAATGCTGGATGTGAGGACACATTGTACAGCCAGGCTTTTAGAACGTGTTTCAGAGAAGTATTTCACTGCAATTTCTGTTATGTGTTTTGAATGTTCACTATTTTGCTGAAGCCCTATTTTTGCAGCTCGCTGCCACAGGCCTAGAACAAAGCTCTCTCTTCTAATGAAAAGGTGAGATCACAGAAGAAAAAGAAATTTATGACCAGAGCCTTGTTCTTACAGGCCGGCAGGCTATTTTAATCATCAGCCAAAGCACAGAAGCCTCTGCTTGTTACCGAAACCTTCTTCACCTTTGGGAGCAATGTTCTGTGACATTAAGGAACTTTATGACAAAATAATACCACCTAATGAGCTACAAGATAACAGACATTTAAGATGAAGGCTAATATTGAAAGACACTGGAACTCTTTGTCTCGTCTTCCTCTTCAGTTTGCCAGGTGAGTGTTAGATTGTGCCTGTCTGCTGGTCCCTGAGGAACGAGCAATGTGCAGCTCTGCCACAGCAGCTGTGACTCAATGCCTGCCACAACATTTTCCCAAGAAGAATTAATTTCCTTGATTTTTTTTTTTAACCAAAGGTGGCATACCTTCTCCTCTGTTGGGATAAGCAAGTATTTTCTGCCTCTTCCCTTCGTCTACTCACTTGTTCATGAAAATGTGTGTGCATGTGTGTGTGTGCAGGCAAACAAACCATAGCATCTCATCACTCATCCCACCTTCGTCTCCTTGGGAATGTTGCAGCAATAATATGTAATTAGTTTTGGTTTAAAATTTAGAACTAGACTGAAACAGGACTTCAAAGTATAAGTAGTTCATTTCATAAAGGGATGACTCACTTAAACACATGGAGCCACTAATGAGATGACAGGGAGCAGTAGGAGCAATTTGTAGGTCAGGAGAAGAGGCTAAAGTTTAGCCTTTAAACTATGTGCAAAGAGGTTTAATATGTTTTCTCTTTGTGTCCATAGAATCTTCTTGACTTAGATTTGCCACTTTTTTTTATGGCCAAACAAGTTTAGACTCATGGCACAAGTCTCAAATTTACATACACGTACAGAAGAATCATTTACCAACAGCATGGAATGAAAAAATTTACAAGTTCAAACCCAGCACTTTCAAATCTCAGTCCTTTGTCTACATTTCATTAAATAATTTTCCCCTAAAATCCTTACACTTGCTGTTGCAGCCGTTTTAGCTTTGATTGCAACCCTTTTTCAGAGGGCAGTGGTCTGTGGTCTGGCCCATATGAATTTAATTACCTTGGTCTGAGATGGGCGTTTAAGATGCCTCAGTCATCAAATCCTATGCAACTCATGTCCATGCACCTTCATCCACAGCCACCCCACCAAGCTCCTGTGTTTTCTTGGGTTGGCAAAGGCAGAGCTACTTTGGGTGAGCCTGCAGAGGACTACTTCAGAACTAAAAACCTTTCTCTGAGTGTCCCTTTCACTCTTTTGTCAGAGCAGTACATTTCTATACCATAAAACATGGTTTAATGGGTAAAAAATTATTTTATACATGTTTTATTAGTGCCAGATATAATAAGGTCTGAAAGTTAGATAGGTTCCCTTCATCAACATCCAGATAATTTAGACAAAAAGTACTCTTTCCATTCTGTCACATTTTTGAAGTGTGAGGGAAGGATTTAAATAAGATGTTCTCTGTGTTTTTAAATGGGAAATTATAAAGATACTAGGTAATTTATATCAAGATAAGTTTATTCTGTGGAAGTAGCTTAAAGGGAACCTCCATCACCCTTCTCTGAGTGGGAACACAAGAAAAATCCTTTTAGTTATAATTCCATTCAAAAAATGACTCAATGGACTATGTTATTTATAGAATAACTTCCATAATTCATAAAAAAAAAAAAAAAAAGAAGTTATGCTAAGGAGAAATGATGCATTCTGCAGCCTGAGTGTAAAGTACAGGGATGAGCTTTTGTGAGGAAGAAGCTGCAGAGAAAATGCATGTACATAAACAAAAATCCCACTGTTTACTAGGAGTTTGACCTATGCTCCAGTGTATATAAAAATAGAAAGTGAAGTATGGTAGGACAGGTATATAATCTCTTGCACAAGCTCTGTAGACTGCATTTATTGTATGTCAGTGTCAGTACTTCCCATCACTTGCACTTCTACCTCTTTGCTCCCACTGCAAGTTCTGTTGTCTAGAGAGGCTCTGAATGTTGGATTCAAGGCCTATAGCAACCACAGCCAAGGGGCACTTGATTTTCCTTTCGTTGCTGTGTGTGCATTTGTACTTTTCCTCTCACTTAATTGTGTCAGAATCATTCAATCCAGGTAAATGGAGATCATTAGGAGAGAGAAGGCAAATAAATAAATAAATAAAAGTCTTCCTCACAATCAGAGAATATTGCTGGGTAGTCTGGTTAAAGAAAAACTTTGCAAAAATCCTCTACTTGTTGCTGTGAATGCACTTATAGCTTGTTTCTTTTTTTTTTTCCCAAAAATGTAAACAAAATTCTCTTATTTTCATAAGGTTAAATTAATCAATGAACTGTGTTATCTTCATTCATGGGGACAGCACAGATGACCAAATTGCTAAAATGTTGTTATCTTCCTCTGCCAAAAAGGAGTAAAAGGCTTCCATTATGTCCTCCTCCATTTGTACTTTTTTGGTGAATCATGACATTTAGGATCAGCTTATGAATTCAAAATACAAGTTGGTGGCAAGGAAAACTTTTGAAGATAGGTTTTTTTTCCCCACATTTTGACTTACCATAAAGATTAGCTGGCAGATTGTGTATTAACTCTTGGCATTACTAGAGGGTATTTCTATTTATGTCTGTCAATTAAAAAACCCAAAAGTTAATTTAAGGCCCTTCATTGCTTTGACATTTCAGTGTTAAATAGATGCTAGATGTAGTGAAAATATAAAAACATCTTCATTAAGTTTTATTAATTATATCAGAGGTAAATTTATTTGACATGTAATCAATTTAATATCACACAAGAAACAAATACAGTTATACTTGCTAAGACATTCACTTAATAATGAAAGTTATATAGTATGCATTTATTTAAAAATAAAGCTGGGCTAACTTGCAAGTAACAGTGAAAAATTATTAACTGGTGAAGTGACATCAGTGGGAAACTGAAAGAGTTGGACAAGTCATGAGACTGCTCCTGAAATAAGGAATTTTTATGGTTATTTTTCTGATCTGTAAGATTTCCCTATTTAATGCTGATTTGGTTTTTAAATTTTCTATACTCTTTGTCTTAATAAAGAGCAGTTTTCTTTGGTCAAAGTCACCACGTGGATATACTTTAAAAGCACCATTTCCCCTGTTTTTCCCATGGGTTAATATTAACAGGAGATTCAATGACTGTGGACATAAACAGGCAAAATATATTTTTGTGTGTAGATCTTTACATCCCTACAAAGATATAAGTGGGAGTAAAATAGAATTCCTCTTTTCAGCTAGCAGAAAAGAGCATATCACTTCTAGATATATAAAAGCAAGAGCTCAAATATTCCCACAGAGGAGAGCTTAAAAAAATCTTTGGTTTTCTCAGGAACAATGGATCTGCTGAGTGATTAAAAGTGAAATGAGAGTTCAAACCTTACAGGTATTCATATCTGTGAAGTACCAAAACCATCAGAGGCTTACATTAAAAATTCTCTCAAAAAACTCTCAGTGGAATGACAACTCCTAATTTCTGTGGAGTCAAGAGAAGCAAAATATTTACTTTTTGTATTACCTGTCTTTAAACTTCTCTCCTTTAAAATCCCTTGCTTCCTGCAACAGAGGAAACAAAAGAGACACAGAATAGACTTCCTTTTGCACATGGAACAAAGCTGGATAGTACTTTTATCCTTGGCTTCTTTGTTGCTCCCCAAATCTATCCATCTTTGAACAATCTGCCACTACTCTGTGCCAGCAGGAGCTTTAGCAGGAGGCCATCTGCACTGCTTGCTACGTTAGGGGACAGATTCTCTTAATTCCTGCTGTACTGGAAAGGCTCTGTGCTCAGAATGTGATTTCTGGCCATCATGTTTTGGAGATGGGGCAGGGGCAAAGATCTCCCAGACCCTGGTAGTGCTGCTGAGTGAGAAATGGCCATTTATTCCCAGAACTGCAGGGCTGCATACAGCACACACCCAGCCTACCCTTCAAAGGTAAATGCAAGGTCTGTTATCATTTTGTGTAAGTACTGACAAGTAAATGGGAGATTTTGAGGAAGATTTTCACAGTAATGCTTTAAGTGGATCACTGGTGTTCTGTGGTTCACTGCAGACAATGGGAGGCTTTCAGCTGCAGCAAAGGGTCACCAGTTGTTTATATAGTGGCAGTACTCAAGAGGATCCTGTTATGCTATGCAAGGATGGAAAAGAGACAATTCTTGCCTGGAATATGTTTCCACTGCAATAAATCATACTCTAATCTGAATTATATCTCTGCTGTATGCCAAGAGAAAAGGTTGTTTGGTTTAATTTAGATACCAGGCAGAGTTTTGTTCTGTTTAAGCCACTCCTCCAAAATATGAACTCTCCGAAGTGTTTTCTCAACACACATCTTCCTGTTCCCCTCCCAATCTTTCTCTTGTGTCTTTATTGCAAGCCCTGTTTATTGGAAACACTGTTGGGGTATTCCCCATGAAACAGAGAAAAGATCATCTTCCATATCCCTTCTATTCAAGGAGAAAATTACATCAGTTAAAAGTTTTACTTCTTCCAGTGAGCTCAGTGTCTTTTCCTCCTACCCTCCGTGTAACAGGTCAGCTGCAGACTGGTGGGGACTGTTCCCCCAGGAAGACAGCATGTTTAAATATCATATTTTTCTGACAGACTCTTGTCTGATTGACTATGTTTAATTGACATTTCATCTGTTTTTCTCATCCTGAGTCTTTGTTACATGATTGTCATTCTTAAAAGATAAAAGTGATTTTAGTAACTTCCTCAGACAAGTCCTGAAAAACTCTCTGAAGATACAGATATTTGTTAATCTGAGTGACAGAGGGGAGGCATCAGATATTGAAGCTTATCTGTGACCTCTTTTGAGGTATATACAACTTCATTGTAGTAGTTTAAAAATAGTGAATTCTCCTTCTTGTCTCATTAAGATATGATAAAACCAGGTAGTGCTCTTTTGGGACCTGTTACTAGAATAGTTTTGGTCTTTTCACACGGTTCTCTTCAGTGCTGAGCAGGAGTTGCATGGTACAGCAACAGCTGTTGGTACAGCTCTCTTTAAACCAGGGGGGATCATAGGCAGTGCTAAAGGAAGGAGTCTGTCATCAGAAACACAGGACATCAAAAATTTTAAGGAAACATGTAGGATGGAGAGTCCTTAATTAGATTTTAAGTACAGAGCTGAGTTTGACACCTTACTTTAAGTATTATGTCCAACAAGGAGAGAAATCCAGGTCACTGCCAGCTTAGGTTTGTTCTGCGCTGGAGAACATTTACAGAACATTCCCACTATTGCAGCTCCACTGACATTAGTGGTAGGAGGAGCTGCAACATTCACAGCTCTCCAGCACCAGCAGCTGCTTCAGCACTGTGCTAATTAGATTGGCGCTGAGCTGGTTTCATAGACATGATGCTGCTGGCAGCTGCTGGGGTGCCATCTACACCAGGGCTGCCAGCACTGATAAAGCTGTAGTAGTGTTGGGAGCTGTGGCAATTATTTGTAAGTAAAACTGAGATATGTGGGCTGAAGTTATGGTATGTGTATGAATGCTTATATGTGATTTAATTTATTCCCTGTTTCCCCCCTAGCAGCCTACTCACATGTATATTCTTTGCTGATTGTTTGTGAAAAAACTGAAAATCTCATGAGTCATGTACCTTCTGGCTTGATGGAGGAAGAGTGGAGGGAACAGGAAGGTTTCATATTTGGGATCGAGAATCTGAAGTACAATGAGTCTGGGTGAGAGTAAAGAAGGGATAATAATGATCTCAATGTGCATTGTGTTAATGGTGATAAGCTGTGTATTGATTTTTAAAAGACTTTAAAAACCTTTCTGTTGCCAACATGAGTTCGTTGTGGTGGTCTCATCCACACGTATCTGTGTGTGATACCTTCTTTCCTTGCCAAATCAAGATCTGTTGGCATGAACAAAGCATATTTCTAATGGAGTATCATTTATAAAGACAAAGGAATAGAAAGGTGTCAGTACCTGTGAATGTGTGAGATCGTTCATTTTTCCTACAATGTTTTGTCATTTCTCCTGCATTTTAAAAGAGATAGAAACACTTTATTGAAATTGTGGGTCTAATCTTTATTTCAATTTCCTTATTCTTTTACTCAAAGCACCTGTCAGTACTTGACAGGTTTTTTTCCTTTATTGGAAATAAGCACTGCTTGGTTTGGCACAGGTGAGAGGTTACTTAATAAACCCTTGAAAGGATAGGTAATTAAAAGGATACTGTTGACCAAAGAAAGAACACCATTGTCCTTCACCCCAGTCCCTTTCTAAAGCAATTTCCTTTGAACTAACTAGAATGAGATTTTTCACAAATACCTCTTGGACCTCATATTGAAATAATTTTGAGACAAGGCACTTCTACAAAAAGTTTTTTCTCTGCATGCAAGACCATGTAAACAAGTGAGAAGAAAATTTCAGAGTGGCTGTTTAAACCATCTTGTACTCTGAAAAGGAGTGTAAGGGAGACCTCAGACACTTTTCTACATTTATGGATTTTCTACATAAATGTAGAAAATGATCAAACATGATTCTTTAAATTGTGTGAAGTGTCAAGATGTAAAACCCTTCCCATCTCCCCCCAGTATATTTTAGTATGAATTTTAGCATTTATTTTAACAAAACTAGCAGAATTCCCTCTGCTCCAATGCCTGTACCCATACAGAGGCCCAAAATCAATGCCCAGCTCCTTTTCCAGAGAAATGCACACACACTCAAGAAAATGAAATAGTCATTTGCAGCTAAATTGCCTGTGTCAGACATTCAGAAAAACTGGTTGCCTGATAAATCACCCACCCAGCCATGTGAATGCTTGGTTCCAACCATTCTTTTACACAACTCCACACTCAAACAGGGTTTAGTTGAAAAAATCTTATAGTCTATATGGAGTAAATTTTGTTGAATGTGAAAGAAAATTCTGGCCTGTGTGAGCTGTTCTATGTGAAATATCTAAGAACCCCTTTGTCTTTTTTGTATATAAAAATTCTCTTTTATTTTTCTGAGGAAAGCTTTGAAAAATATAATACCTATGTCAAATGTAGATTCACTGTGTTGATTACTTTGTTGTATTTGAAGCACAGAATAGAAGTAAGAGTGTGTATTAGTGTATTCTGGCTTCATTAGGAGGGAATACATGCAAATAAAATTGACTCCATTTTTTGAGTAACTTAGTATATATTATCTATTTTGGAACATGATAAAAGCCATTGCGAACTCCAGGCATTCAAGACCATCAGAAAATTGTAATGAAAGATCTACCAAAAAGCAAACTACCAGGTGACAAGCATATTTAGTAGAAATCAATATAAGTATTTTGCTAGGTGAGGCCATGCATTAGCTCTGTTGTTTTTTTGTGCAGTTAATTTCTAATTCTTAAACCTCTGGAGCACTTCATAGTTAAAGAAAAACACTTTTGTGTAGTGGACACGATAGAGCTACCTGTCACATGCTATTCTTTATCTTTTCCTTGTTTTTGTAAACATAATCCTCAAATAAATATAAATATTTATGTTCGAAAGTAATCAATAAATATTCAGGGCTGCCTTATGTGTGTGGAAAAATTTAAACCCTTCACCGATTTCAATAGTGAGATTTTTCTAGAATAAGTGAATTTAAACTAAAGTTTCCCATGGTTTGATAAAGAGTAAAATTTTACAAATCTGTGCATTACAATGTGAACCTTGGACGACCTAAATTCTCTCATCCTTCACTCATTGTGGATGATATTTTGAATGTGAAAATAATTGAAGGTTTCTGTAACCAGTGGCTGTTCAACGATTTCACAGTGTGTTCCTAACCCCTGTTAGCTTGTATTAATCTTGGTCCTTGTCATCACCTGCTAGTCCATGTTCTTTTCCCAAGGGATTCCATCACTTTATTCCTACAGAAGGATGTAGTTTGCAGCTGTGACACTGCAAAACTGTTTTTACAGAGCAGGATCAGACCTACAAGAGCAGAAAATCAGCACTGTTGGTAGCACACCTTTTTTCCATAGACAAGGGAGGGCTCAAGACTGACGTTGCAGAGGTTATTTCCTGGTTTCTAACTCCTAGACCTTATAGCCAAGAGAAGCACAGACAGCAGGAGATCTGGATCCAGCCACTTGACAAGGGCTCTCAGCAAGCATTGCTTAGGAGGTGCTCCACAGATGAGAGGGATCAAGGCATGGTCGAACCACTTCGGGGATCAGAAGTATGACCATTTTTCCTCATCCATCTCCATTCCCCTTTCCATTCATCATTTCTGGCCTGGCCTAGCTTTGCTCCAGAATTCATAGTCATAGCAGTGAGGAAGTAAATAAAAGAAACCTGATAATAATTCTTCAAATATTGTTTTTAAACCTCATTGAAAACTGCATGAGACTTTTCTAATTAGAAACAGAAGTAGAAATCATACACCAAAAGGCAACACGGAATGAAAATTTCACCAATAACTCATCATGGTTTAGAAAATTCAAGGTTTCAATTCAAGGTAAAGAATATTAAACAGTGGTTTAGTCTCTGACAGACAATATAATTTTGCCTTCTTTCTTACAATACAAAAAGAACTGTTGAGAAAATACAGCATTAAGAACAAGGTTCTTTCACGAGCTACTGAAATTGTCATGTAGCTGTCATCAACACTAATTTGCAATATTGCATGTAAACAAATTAACAATGGGCTTATGTTTAAGACCAGTGAAAAGGAATAGTAAGTGTAATGTTAAGTGCATATAAATGGGTCAATGAGCTACTTGAGGTAGTAGTCTAATTTAGTTTCTTAAAGTGAAACAATTTTGGTAGGATTTGAAATGAATTTAAGTCAGTACTAAATGTAGAATGGCAAGCATGAGTAAGCAGAAAAGGAAAAGTAAATTTTACGGTAATGTGGGACCTGTGAGTGTAACCTGCTCTTGCTGATATGCAGCTACAAAGTTAAGAGTGTCTTTTAGCTGGAGAATGTATTTTAAACTGGCTATCACCAGCAGTAAGGAATAATGATGATCTCAAATAAAGAAGAAAGTGTCTGGTAGGATGTACTTCTGTAGGAGCTGCTGGAAGTCAGGTGGGAGACCCATGGAAAAAGGCTTTCAACACAGTCATAACTCCTGTTCCCTCTTCTAGAGTCATCTGATGCCTCTCCTCTCTTGAAATTCTAGTAATACCAATATATTTTATTCACAGGTCTTTTGGGTTTGTTTTGTTTAAGAGACACAAGACTAAAGTGAAAGTTAAATTTTTTCTTCAAAAAAGCCCCAGTGTCTGAAGATAGGTTTAAAGGGCTTTCAGTTTTACCCAAACTCACCTCTAGCCAAACATCTGTAAGAGCGATAAGTCTTAATTCCGTCATATGGTACATAAAGTGTCTGTATGTCTGGACAAAAGCTGATAAATTAATTGCTACATGCATTAAGTGTGACTGCAAGTCTCTCTGCAGAGGGAACACTGCTGTCATCCTTCAGCATCATACCAGATTTGGTGTTTAATCCTTCCCCTGACAGATTAAAATTCTAACCTCCAGCTAGATAGTCCTGCAGGTGGTGCTGTGGGAAATGTTTGCAGTTCTGAGACGAACAGAAGTGGAGAAGAACAGAATCATTCCTCTTCAGCGTTTTCCAGAACAGAAATATTAAGGTAATTTCTTTCAAAAACTTCAAAGCACACTACACTCACCTCTAAGGAGCGCTCAGCCAAGGATCAACAAAGTATACAAGGGATGTAAGGTGCCTTTTTCACCTGGTGGAGCTTTTAACAGACTTTCCTATACTGTGAATGACTAATATTTGTATTTCAGCCACTATAACTAGGATTTAGCTTCCAGTAATAAGAACTCATGGGACAAGAAAAGCAATGGAAAAGAATAGCCTGAAAAAAAGTAAAGAGAATAAAAATGTATTCACAGAAAAATTAATGGATATTAACAGTAGAATTTTTACTGCCCAAAAGCAAAATGATAGTTTTCTACAAATGTAAAGTAATATGTGACCTGGCTTTGAGTTTTTGCTTGTTTGTTTTGGGTTTGATTTTTTTTTTTTTTTTTTTTGAAAGTTTAAAGCTGTTTACATCAGACTGATATAGTGTGTCCCTTTTTTTCTGAACTGGCAGCTGGCTGTGAAGTTTGATGACCTTCATTTTGTATTAACAGCAAAACTGTGTTGTAGTTCACCAACCAGAATGGTCAGAGGGATTTGCAGGAAACTTCAGTGTTCAGCAAGATTCGTATCTGAGTACTTTTGGTAGGTTTTAATCTGTAGGAAGTATTTCAAATTTATGCCAAAATGTCATATTTTTAATATTGTTGAAAATTTTTATGATTATAATAGAGGAAAAATATTTTATAAATCCACATGTGAGTACTTTCATTCGTGTGTAGAAGTATGCTATCTTATACTATCCACTAGATGGACTCAGGAATAGTGTTCAGAATCCAAGCTCAGACTCCTGGTAAGGGGAATATCTGCTGTGAAGCAGTTGCTGGAGCCTGGCACAGAGCAGCAGAGCTGGGGAAAGGAGCTTCTGCACCTGCACCTTCTGTCAGGCAGACAGGGCAAGGTCGGACTACAGTCTGGTGGGAGAGGGGCTCTGCTTGGCTCCCAGTGCTCCCTCTATGATGGTGTTGAAAAGACAGGTTTATACCCAGCCAAGAGCCTTGCAGATTTCTGAATATAGAAAACATTATATAAGTGCTTGAGGTAATTAGAATGAGACCTCTCATAGGTGCTCAGAGCGCACGTAAGGCTGCCATATGGCCATAGAAGTGGGAAAAGCATGTGCTGAAACATGCCAATAATTAGCTTGAGCAGACAATTGAGTATTCCACTTCAAATGACAGGCTTATTCACAGTCATTGTCTCCAAGTACTTATTTCTTTTTCCAATCACGAACTAAATTATTATTGCTCTTTGTGTTGGTTTGTTTCCTTATCATAACCAGCTGCTTTTCACTTTAGTTGGTGTATTTGTTAAATGATGCAATACTTTCTCAACCCATAAAATGGGAATGGTGAGCAAAGGCATCAGCAGTACTCATTTCATTGAAATAATTATTCTCAAATCACCTGGAACATCCAGCTGTGGTTATGCCTACAGTAAGGGATGGAAATGACCTCTGGACAACATGCTTGTGTTTCCAGCTAGCACAGGCTCTCAGAGTAGCACTGTATCATTTCCTAACTCTGTTCAGATATCAGAAACAAGCCAAGGGATAGCCAAAAGAGAAAGTGGAAAAAGACATCAGCAAACCTTGGTGACTAATGCCCACTCTTATTCCACCTTCCCTCTATTCCATGCAAGCTGAAGCAGTATTTTAGCAGCTGTAATGACAATGGGGCTTCTCAAAGGTCCTGGGATCTTTCACCAAAGGACTGATTGCAGACTATACAACGGCTCCATCTGATGCTTGATAAAATAGTCAATGAAGTCAGTGGGTAAGATGTCCCAGTAGTAAGAAGACAATACATCTTAGAAAGCAGAAGTGCTTAGTCCTGTGAAAGTAAAGTAAACTTAATGGAAATAAATAATGCATGCTGCAAAGAAAAATAAACACGTGCTCCTACCACAGCCATTCAATCCCCAGAGTTGGCTTTAATAATAAATCACCCCAAATGCTCCAATACTTTTTGGGGAGAGGATTAAATTTTATAGGATTTTTATTTCAAATACCAGTACAACACCAAGTCAATCTTTTTTCTTTTCTTCGAATCTGTAGTTGTTTATTGATGTGTCTTTCCATAGTTATTTTTGTGAGAAATATAGGACTAAATTGATGGTATAATGAAATACAGGACTAAATTGATGGTATAATAAGTGCTATATGAGTAAAAATGGCCAGACTGATAGGGGCATAGGGCTACAAGGAACTTCATAGGGTCACCTAGTCCAGTATGATAATATATATATATATCATATGTGATGGATTTTCCATTCTCATTACTATAAATGGCTATCTTTTCCTTATAAATTCCCAAAGACAGTGACTTGGGACATCCACAGGCAGTCTCTGACAGTAGTTCATTATCTCTGTCATTGAGGGCTGATTTATTTTTTAATCAAACCCCCTTCCCATGTCCTGTTTTCTGTATCCTGTATCTTACGTTTTTCATCCAATCAAAACACATTTCTTGTCCCTGTCTGCTATGGACATGAAGACTAAGATTATTTCCTTCTTCATTCCAGCAAAATTCTGTGTCATTGGAAGTGTTACCATGTCCCCCTTTTCTTCTCCTTTCCCCTATTCTAAGCAACCCTGAGTCGAATGATCATGACAGTTCTCGAGGAAGAAATCTTATATTTCAATCTAAGCCTAATATTACCAGATACATCAAGTGGATTTGAGAGGCCAACTTCATTAGATTTTGAAATGAAATTGGGATTCACTGTTCCTTGCAGCCGTGGATGACTGATCACTCTCCACATCCAATCATTCTGTTGCTGCGGCCTTCTGTGGGATTTTTGCTGCAGCAGCGATAAAATGTAGTAAACTAAAAAAAACAAAGACATGTTTGAAATACCACAAAAGAGAGCAAGAAGTTGGGAGAGAGATCGTGTGTTCTCTGTGGCCTTTCAAATGTGAAGAATCAGTAGTCAGAAGGTGTCTCTGAGGCAAAGTTGCTGATTAAGTAAGGAGGATCAAGGTCACAATACTTTATCTGGCTCAGCTGAAGGTGGAGGTTTAAGAAAAAAGGTTCTTTTGCAACTCATTCAGCCTCATATTCCTGACACACCTCTGCAAACAGGTAAAATCAATGTCTTGTGAAGGTGATCAATATATTGCATGATCTTGTGAGAGAAATCTTGTTTTCTCAGTACTTCCATGCAAATAAAGCTGAGTTTTGCCAGATATGCAGTAATGATATCAAGTCTTAAGCATGTTTTAGAAGGGTTTTGATTCACATTGCTAAGCCATGGCTATGTCACATTTCCAAGACCCAGTTTAAAAGCGGTGATGTAAAAACCCTACCACTTGATTCAGAATATTCACAGCTGCAATCTCCTCGAGTAGAGTCCCAGTAGGAACCTGTGTAAGGGAGTTTGTTGTCTATGGTAGGATTTTTTTTTGCTGTTCACCAAATTTAACAATCCAGGGGTTTACACCCATCTGTGAAACTCAAAAATGGGCCAAATGCAACTATAATTTTCAATATCTTCTTAATTTCTCTCATTAGCCCTTTTCTATTGCTAGTGCTGCTGACCTGATGTTACAAACAGGCATTTTTGTTCTTAAGGAAAACTCCAAAATGGAAGCAGCTTGCATGATTATATACCTATATAATGCTAGAGTCATTGGCACCACTGGGAAACATATGAATCATTAAAAAAATCTGTGATAAAATTACAAGAGAGGGCAACATTCTGAATATAGCACTATTCCCAGCTCACACCTTCACTGTCTGGTGCTTTCAAGTCTGCCCTTGAAAGCCAAGAAACCAGTGAGCTCTAGGGAGTGCCAGTAGCTGTAGTTGACTCTATTCATATCATTAAAGAATACATCAGCTGTGACAATTTAGCAACTGTAAGAAAACATGATCACATTTGCATGTCTGGAATTCCTGTACCTTTTAAGAGACCTGGTGAGTGAATGTCTGTGCCCTTTCTTACACCATTGCTGCTGCAAACTGACTGGGCCCTGAAACATGCACATTATGATTAATTAATAATAATAAGATGCTAATCTGGCTTTGCATTTTCTTAAGTTTTAACTCCTGCAGAAGTGGCTCTAAAATATTCTTCATTACTTTTGAAAAATCTAAAGGCATTTCTCTGGCCCAGCATTCTGCTTCTTTCTCTCATCTGAAACTGTATTTGGGTATACATATATCTAGTCATATATACAAGGACATTAGTTTTATTCCTTCAGAATAGAAGAAATTCTAAAATTGATGCCCCTGAGTGAGTTTCTGTTGACTGCATTAAGCTGTTCTCTGTGCTCAAATTGATGCTTCACTCATTAGTCAATGCAGAGAGCTGGAAACCCTTGTGTATATTCCATCCCAGTAGGAAAAAAAAAAAAAGAAGAAGAAAGCACACAAAACCCACAATCAATTGCTTGCTCTGCTTACAGTAGTTTGGTACTACGAAGCTGTAATAAATCCTGATTATTGTGCTGTATGAGTTATTTCCTTTAGACATTAAAATAAAACTCAATGATCCAAATAAGGCAACTTCTAAAAAATTCACCTCATATACCCTGAAAATAATTGTCATGGCCTTAGGAATATGATGTGGAGTCTGAAGGATTCCAATGCATTTCTTCTAGCTCAAGACTAGTTCTGTGAATTTCTAAAATCTAACCATCTGTAATATAATCAGACATTCTTAGTGAAGAATATTGGCTAATCAAGCCATTTCTAATTAAAAGAGATATTGCTATATATAGTTTGCCGAGTGCAAATTTTTGGGTGAATCTTCCTGAAAACTGATTAGAAGTTTGGCAAAATTTTCTGTGTGAAACCCTGCAGACTTTAGGGTAGAAAGTGACACAAAAATCCAAGTGTTCTTTGAGGTCTATCAGGGAAAAGAACCTTATCCTTTTAGTGCACTTGAATGAAAGTGGGTGCTTGAGTTAGTGACCTATGGAGTTATGAGTCAGTGGAATTTCCAGAGGATGAGTCAATCCACTCAAGTGTCATTTAGCTGTCACTGACTATATGGCAGGCAAGGCTCTATTTCAGTCTTGTGTCTTAACTGAATAAAGCTGGCTGTGTGAATATCCTGCTCTGACATTTGAAGATGGACACAATTTATATTTACTGATGTTCTCTTGCAAATAGAAAAATAATATTCTTTTTTATGTAGTGCAGACACATATTGCTATCTATGTGTCTGAAAAAAGATGTGAAGAAGCTGTGGAGGTGCATTTAACTTGCAATATTTAGTGTATGAATTGTATAGCAGTGTCCATTGTCACAATTTGCTCTGGCATTTTGCTCTCTCATGCAAATTGAGAAAGTTTCTCATGTTTCTCCAACAGCTGAAAAGGAAATTATTTTCTGGTGAGTTGATGAAGATTTAAGGGACTTTCCCTATTCATTTTTGCCCTCTAGATGCTGATTCCGTGATTTTTTTTTATGATTACTTTAGTCTGACAATCTTATTACAGTTTGGCTGGAAGCTTCTCTCAAACTGGACTAAAAGAGACCTTTTGACAGTACCAGTATAAGTAAAATTTAGAGTACAAGCAGCAGCCAACAGGCAAGGCTCCTTCTTTTTGTATGACCAGGTAGTTTCTCAACTAAAAAGGTAAAGAAAAAGCTTTTATTTTCTCACTTTACTCTCTGCAGTTTTCTTTAAAGAGCAGTTTCTTTTCACACTGGCTATACCTTCATCCTACTGCACTTTGGGCTGTGGAATCTTTTAAAAAAGGATGTTTATGTTTTTATGTAGGACATGTCACTAATTTAAACAACAGAATATCTCAGGTCTCTTAGAGTGCAGCTGCTCATTTCTCTTTCAGTCAATCGGTCAGAATAAAATCTTGTGAGCCGAAAGTAAGTATATTAACAACTGTTTGGGGATCAGCATTCAAGATACTGATTTTCACCAATATGTTTATTTTACACATTTCTTCCCTGTTCTGCAATCTTTGTTTCAGGATGGACTCCATTAAACTGAGGCAACTGAATAATTCAGTCTTCATTTTTGAGACAGAGAAGTGTATAATGACCTAGTTGTGGATTTTTATGGTACAAATGTAAAACAAAATTTCAAATCCTTTAAATTTTCCAAGAAGCTGTGCATATCTTTACTTTTAAATTGTGTATTGTTCCTCCCTGTTTCTGTTAATTGTCACCTCTGGTGTGATTTCTATGGACTCCCTCTTATTGCATAACAGTCTATTCAATGACTTCAGGATAAAATGCAGCTGTGGGAGGTAGTCAGCAAAGTACCACACATTGTGGAACTGTGACCCATTTCTTTCTTCAGACCTTCAGAAGAAGTTATTTGTTTGTTTGTTTTTAAAAACAGATACTTCCTAAGTGTCTCTGCTTTGACTTGTGAAAAAAATGCAAAGATTTCCTTACAGCAGTCCTGCCCAACCTTAATACATGTCTGTCTTTTCTGGCCATGGATTAGTCTGTCAGTCTCATGTGTTCTCTGCCATGATTCATTTCAGACTCCAGTTTAGCATTTTTATAAACATCTGCATCGCTATTTAATAAATTACTCATTGCACCTTAAAGCAAAATGGTAATGCCTGCAAGAGAACCTCAGTATAGTAACAAAGTGAATGAATAATACATGTTTGTGTCATGGGAAGGACAAGGAAGTGCTTCTTCCTTTCACTCTCAGTGTATCGGATGTGCAATTATTGTAATTAAGTTCATATATTAATAATTAAGTTCAGCTTACATGACAGGTGAATGACATTCCCACGTTGCTGTTCCAAGTTTGCTCCTCAAGCAGGCTAAATATGTTGTGCAACAAAATTTCAAGCAGAAGCAATGCAGAACAACTACTATAGTGTATTTTGTGAGCCAGAGTGGTTCCTGTCCCAGTTTCTTCTACCATGGGTAGGCAAGATATACTTTTGATAACACATGTATGAACTAGGAGACCCAGTAAGCCATTGAAGTTGCTTAATTAGAGTAATCAAAACAATGAATGAGTGTGGGGAACTGGAGTCATGATGGTTTGAATGAGTGAAGTTTAATCTCTTCCCCAGTATGATTTCTGTCTTTTCTTTCTTTGTTTAAATGTGACTGCACCCATTTGTCAGCTGGCAAGGAGTCACATACCACATTTGCAATTCCAAATGACTGACTCCTATGAATCATTTTGCAAGAGATGTGTAGGAAGTAAAGCTCAAGGGAGGGAAAATATTCCTCTAACTAAATTGATATAGCCTATCCCTCATTTCAGCTCTAAGAGTCTTGAGAAGAGTTATTTTTATTTGAAATGATAGAACTTGCAATTTGAAAAAAAAAATGCATAGTCCTTGTAGTTGCGGGGGAATTCACAAAGCTGTATATTTAACTCTTAAACTGCTGTTGATTTGGGGAGAATGTTTGTCATGTGATAAGTTAGTTAATATTTACTATATGGAAGGGTGTTGTAGAACTGTTGCAGTCAAGCGAAAGCAGATTTCCACTTATGAGTATTTCTAGTAGAGATTCTGACAACTGAAAAGATGGGAACTATTTCATTCACTGCAAAGATATGAATGAACTATGCAGAGCTGCAATAAAATCACCGTTTCTCACATTGTGAAGATAAGCAGCATTCACCGAGTCTGCAAAAGGGGCAAACCAGAGAATGCTGGTTCAAAGCCCTTTTGTTCAATCTGTCCTCAGTGGGTGTGGCTTTGTTTTAGCCATTCTTTTCCGGGGGTTTGTCTGGGCAGCACTGAGCTCAACTAAGAGATTTTCCTTCATTTCAGCCCATAATGAAGAGCTCCTTCTGAGAACGGAGAGAAACACAGAAAGGCGAAGCACTGCCTAAATGTGAACTCTGATCCACACGTGTTACTTGTAAAATGTGGAAAATCGATTTTTTTTTTTACCAAGTGCCCCAAATTTTCTAGTCAGAATCTGTGACATGAGCTAACTCCCACTGCCTTCAGATCAGAAAACAAGGTAAATGGGTAGTCAAATGTTTTAGCTTAATCAAAAAAAATTTGAAAGTTTCAGAGGATTCTTTAAAAAATCAGTAATAAAAAAATACACACCTGTTCTATTTACAGTAATTGGAGATAAAACACATGATTTTTTGAAGTCTCAAGGACCAAGTTATACTTCTCTTTCATTCTGAAACATGCAGCTGATGTTTTGGTACAGAAAAAGACTGATTGTACTGGGATGATGTTTTATTACTACTATACTCACTGAAAGTAAGAGGTGTGGAAAATGAAAATAAATAGTAACTATTCTTTTTTACTAGGTTGGAGTTCTTATTTTCCATCATGTTGGTTATTAGAAATATCAGACACAAATAACAACATAAGATTGACTAATACAGAAATTTTAGGTGTTAGATTAACTTGGTGTCTGTTCAGAAGATGTCATTAATTCTGTCTGTTATTCCAAATTCATTAATAAAATTTTTTAGAAGAAATTTGTTACTTGTGTTTTATCAAAGGGAAATTTTTGTACAGTGGAATTTCTTCCCATTCTTGCTTTTTCTGTTGCCGACATTTGTCCTTTTACTGTGCTCATGATGCCTCCCAATAGCTGTGGAATCAGCACATTCCATTAATACCTGCCTTGTGCCACGGTCATGGACACAGATTTTGAGACTTATTTTGAAATATTCATGGGCAAGAAATGACACTTATACTAGAGGGAAGCTTATTCTGTGTTTGAAATCTATTTTCATACATATATATACATATGTATAAAGTGTAAAAACGTGTATGTATGTAAATTCTGTATGTAACAGTTACATTTTAGCTATATTCTTTGCATAAAATTATTATTACCATTACTGTAAAATCACTAGTAAGACATTGTCAAATACTGGTCCTGACAAGCAGAAAAAAAATCCTCCAAGTTTTTAATCCTTGGCTTTCCTGTCTGTGATCAGTTCAGTACACTTTCAAATGCTTATCCATCAATATTCTCATGAATTAAATACTTCCAGAAATATGACTTCAGTCCTGTTGTTCACACTGGTCACCTTCACCTTGAATAAATTAAAAAAAAAAATTATTTAATGGATTCATTGCTGCTTATAGCATTGAATATGTCCCTTTCTTGATACTGAAAGAAAGCCTTGAAAGTCTTCTCTGCTCATTGTTAACTCCTTGGAGTTTTTTTAAAGTACAGTAAATAAATACTTCTTTACAGACCTTTTGATATAATATGTATGTCTTAACAAAGGTAACTCTGTTTCTGAAAGTTCTCAGTCTAATGGGGTGGAATTAAAAATTAATAGTTATGTCATGGCTGTTTGAAAGATCTGAGAAGCTGGTAAGATTTAACCTGATCTAAGGAGCATTGTGCTCAATGAAGAAGGGAAATAATTAAAAATGCAGCATTAATGATCATCTATTTCTACATTTCATCAATTAAAGCTTCAATGTGTACCTGGATATACACACATTATTCAGAAAAAACTCTTCATTCCCATTGAGGTGATTTTGAAAACTATGACAAATATTTATCCTGAATTTCTCCAGAAACTGGTTTACATTCATTCCATATTTTCACAGGAAGTTAAAGACATCTAGCTTTAAATCAGGGCACCCAAAATTGTATTTATTCTTAGATTTCCATTGTTGTCAAGTATTTTCTCAAGTAGAAAACAACATAGTGACCTGTAAGTAAGACAAGATAAGTCTGGTAAATTTTGTTTTGATGTGAGAATGCCACAGCTTCCCACTTGACTATGGATAAGAAAAGGCCTAATCAAACATCACACCTCCATAATTTTCAAAAGCTCTTGAGGATGATAAGTCATCTCTTCTAAAGTCAAATTGAGAAGAGATGAGTCTGGTCTTTGTTGTCTGTATATTCATTGCACTTTTCTGAGACCATCACTGCCTTCTGTTCTGGAAGAAACTCTAGAGTCTTATTTTAAAGACTTGTGTTAGGAAATGAAAAGTCTCACAATGTATATATTTGAGTGTCATTTAGCACCTTTACTGTTCTGCACAGAAAGGAAATTCTCAGCCATGGTGTGTAAAAACCCATTCATTGCATTTGGCTATTAGTGGTACCCTCTTTACCTGTTTTCACAACGTACTATATTCTCTGCAAATAAGTGATCAACTAGTTAAACTCAAGAAAATGCTCAATATTTTAATAAGGAAATAAAGTGCACAGCCCTAAGTCTGTCTGTTGTGTGTCATGCTTCTGTTAGAATAAAAGTAAAATGCAGACAAATGGCAGGATCCAAACACTTTTTTGTTGTTGTTTTCCTGGAGAATACAGCACTAATAAGTAGGTAGAGAAAACTTTCCAGGGTGTACTTTGTGTAGCTGCCATCTGGTAGGTATATAACACAGTTGTGGTGGTCAGGCAGGTGGTGATTAGCCATGATTCAAAATGATGTTTCACAGCAGCCACCCCCAGTAGGGAAGGAAACGTGGCAGTCACAAATTCTGCTGGAATTCACACACTGGGGAGGGTGAGGTGACACACAAGGGCTGCAGGCAGGAGGGATTTGGAGCACATGGGAGATTCTATTCCTTTGAAAATTGTCCTTGGCATTCAATCATCTGATGGTTTTGTAGGGTGGTTCAAAGAGTTCTAGGCATAAGGATAAGCTGCCTGATGTTTAATGTTCACTGGGATTTACAAAGATGTTTCTAGAATGCTGAATATACCATTAAACAAAATAATAAAGTAAGACCTTCATTCTTCAGTGTCAGAATCAGTCACTGAAAAGTAATAGTCATGATGGATAGAAGTACAAGTCTTCTTCAAATTTTTCCATTTTAGAATCTGCAGGAGGCCAAGCATTATTAAGAAAATAGCAGGTAAGATGTGTAATCTAGAGAAATCACAGATCTGTTAGTATAGTCCCAGTGTTTTGATTTTAGAACAATGAGTGAAAGAAAATAAGATTCAAAGATAAATGTAGAATAGAATACAATTCTGCAGTCTAGAAAAACAGGTTTAATGACCTTGCTTTTTATGTTTTATTTTGCACAGCAGAACTTGCTGATCATCTAATCTGATTGAGAGTGAATGTAGAGTTTAGGATGGAGAATATGGATATTATTAATTTTAATATTATTAATATTTTTCAGTTGTAAACACATAAGCCAATATCCTCTTAGAAAAGGTGAAGTGTTAGTACCATCCTGAACTGCAGGTTCATTCAGCATCAACAATTTTGGTTGTTTGTGTTAGAGAACTACTAATACACACTGAAGCAGACAAAGAACAGCAGAATGATCAGAGAAAGGAAAGAATATCACGCAACAGAGTAAACAAGATTGGTTTGTTTGGTTTAGCAAAACACAGATGGAAGGAGGGATATGATTTTACTTGATAAATATGTCAAGGGAAATACCAGGCTGGGAGCTATTTAATCTGAGACTGTGTTTGCATACAGAAAATTTTTATAAAGCTGGTTATAAGTACATTTAGGACTGAAATTGTAAACCACTTTTGAAATATGAGGTAGTCCAGTTGCAAAGGTCAAGAAGCAATGGGCACAAATTGAAATACTGAAGATTCCATTTAAACAAAAGGGAAAAAAAATATTGTCAGGGTAGGCAAACAGCATTCCACTCTAACCTCAGGTAGAGTAGAACTGGGTAGTTACATGTATTCAGCAAAGGAATTCAAGCATACTCAGAAATAGATCACATACTCTGGTGTTTAAACCTGTTTATCCCACTAATGCTCTCGATTTATTTTTCAAGTGGCTGCCTTGGTTGAAGACAAGCCAGAAGATTTCAAGACACCTGACTCTCATCTATATCAAAGGGACACCTGATACTGAAATCAGTTGTCATATCTTTATAGGTTGTCCAGAGCATGTAATATCTTGGTTTGCTATTTCATAGAATTTGAGTTATAAAAATCGTCTTTGTTTTTTGTTTGTTTTTAATTAGTAGCATGAAGTAAAGGAAAAAATATTTGCTGAAAGAGTTTAAGTTTTTATTTGTTGGCTATAGCTTTTTACAACTACAGATTGCTGACAACAAGCCTCCATTTTAGGAAAAAGATCAGAGCAAGGAATCTTCTCATCTTGCTCCATTATTACCTTTCCAGACATAACACTGTAGACTTTAAAACAAAGAAAAAGAGATCACTACAATGCCTTTCTGAAGAAGATCAAGGCTTATCTTACAAGAACTGAGGCTGTTGAAAAGGTGCTAATTTTGTCAATCCATCTAAATTTTACAAAACTTTCTTTCCAGAATATCAAGAAGAAAAAGCTGTTGTTCATTCATTTATGCACATGAACAGATGAAAAGAGTATGAATGTGTGTATATATATGTATATATGTACATTATAAAGTAAACTTTATATATAAGCAGTAATTTTTAAAGATATAAATGTCTTCTTTTTTCATTATATGGTTATTTTGTCTTTGGTCATCAAAAAGAGTAATGAACCCATCCTTGTGACTTAGAGCAACAAACAACACATCATGCTGCACACTGAGCTTGCATTTCAGATTATTTTACCAACACTACAGACCCTTGTGTGGTCAGGCAGATCAAGTGGATTATGCATTCACAGTTTTGCCCAGAGCAGAAAACAATCCTGTGCAAAAGGGGGAAAACGCATACAAGAAAACAGGTAAAAATGCAATACACAGCTTTTTCTTTTCCTTTTTTCCTCCTGCCGTTGTTATCTTCTGTGTGAGGACTACAACCCTGTGAATATTTGCCACAAATCCTGCTGCTAATGTTTTCCTCCCCAGCAGTAGATACTCATAACTTAATTTCTTCTGCCCTGGTTACAACTAGGTATCATTTTTTTCCTATAAGACACTATTGATTTTATTTCTAGATATCTAAACTGGGCTGTGCATTGTGGAGTGAACCACTGATCTTCTCCAATCTTCTTTTCCTGCAGCAATTTTTTAGTTCATTCAGTTATGTTTTCTGGACATAGTCACAGGTTCAGTATTTACTCCCCTGTAAGCTGGGCAGTAGATAGATGATGGGAAAGCAGAGTCAGGTTTTCTTCCAAAGGACCTTCTTCCAGAGTCTTTATTTTCATATATAATAATCTTGTTGATTAATCTTGTTGACTTCAGTATAAGAACTTGGGAAAAAAATTCTGCAGAATCAGATACAGAGTGGTTTTTTTTTTGGTGGAGGGGTTTTTGTTGTTTGTTTGTGATTTTGGGGGATTTTTTTTTTTGTTGTTGTTGTTGTTCTGGAGATACTTCACTTGCGAGGACCTGACTACACTGATAATTTACAAAGGGTTTTATTTTTATATTATGCTTTTTGCCATACTCACTGAATTAAGAAACTCTGTGTAGCAACTCTGCATTCTAATTTCTGATTTAGATAGGCTCTATTTGTTGCTCAGTTTACTTCATTCTAGGTCAACAGCTTTAATTAGAGTATTTTTAGCAGATCATGAAATACAAGTGCACACAGACATGGAAATACATTACCCAGTACAATCCCAGAACTTAGTTCTGCATGTCTCTGTTCCTCTATAAGCACAAACAGCTGCTTTTTTGTAAACATCACTGTTTGTCATCTTTTCTTGCACTCATACTACCATTTCTCTCTGGCACAGCTTTGGTTTTATTCTACTCTTATTTTCCCTGTAAAGGCATATTTCCTACTAGTAAAACTTAATGAAAATTAGTCTTCAAAAGTCATGTTTCTGCTCAAAAATTTGTAACTATAATAGTAAGCTAAACTGAACAAAAGGTCTTTTCTAAAGTATTATGTTCTTTCAGTATTTACCATGGTCTAGAGCTGAATTAAGGTGCTTATGTTTCTAAATCAAACATTAGGGTGGGAAGAAAAAGTAGAATAATTGGGTTTGATTAACTAATGTGATGGAGGTTTTTTTTGTTACCAGACTTGGCCAGTTGAGACATGCTCAGAAGGTCATATGCATGGGCTGAGGAAAAAAAAAAAATAATTTCAGTTCAACAATAGAGACTGTGGTACTTGAACAGACCCTGGGCTGGAGAGTGAAATTTTTTATACTTATGCATCCATGATTATTTTTCAAGTGAAGGCCATTGTCTGCTAGTCCAAGGCTCTGATAAATCTTCAGTTGCTATGCTGATAGTGCTGCAGGCAGGACTATGTTGAACAAAATTCAGGCTGTTTGCACAATGACATTCTTGTAAGGAATCAGGAGTTACCATGCACAGCTGAGGTTTTTCTGGTACTCAGATCCAGTTGCACCCACACTCTGCCACCCATAGATCCCATCAAGTCATGTGGCAAAGCAGGACTGCAATTCCCATAGCAATGACCTGGGAGATGATCTACAGGTAATGTTTTGTACCAGGCTGGAATCAGTTTGACAGGGGCTTAGGAGAAGGCTAAGTGGAGGACAAACTGCCACTGTTCTCCAGCAGCAGTTAACACTGATCTTTATAGCATCTTTATAGCAAAATAATATACATTCCGGCACTGCACTTTATGGATTCTGCATGACAAGTGATAAAAGTTATGAATTACTTCTATCAGGCTTCATTTTTCCCTGCTTTTTAGTTAATATTACAAAGCCTGATGTAATTACCCATTTGGCAGCTCTCCTTGTCAGTCATCTGCTGATTCATAAGCCCGTCAAACAATATATTACACACCAGATCATCTGTGAGGACTTTGCTGGCACAGGCCTGGCACTGAATTTGGTTTTCAAGGGTATTCCAGCAGAATCAGAACTATCCTCATGGTTCCTGTGCCAACCCTGTCTCCTTGCTGTACACAGAGCTGTAGGATTTTAGGCTGCACCTCTCTTGCTGCCCAGAATGACTTGCATGCCTTTCCACTCCGGAAAACAGCCAGCTGTGCTTCTTTCAGCGTTAGTTTATCATGTCAGGAAATATGTCAGGTGCTGATTTTGTAGCTGTTCGGGGGGATATCTACAGGCAGTGTGGAAACCTGCTGGTTCAGCTTGGAGGCATTTAGTTGCCTTTGTTTCCTGGGGTTTCATAGCCTTTACTTGTTGGGGGGGCCTGCTTCCCTGCAAATCCCAGCAGAAGGGTGTGAGTTACAAACACATCAGGGCCAGGGAGAAATTTTTCATATTTTTACCACTAAAATAAAGCTAGAAAAATTTGCTGAGAGCCAATTATTGGCACGTTGAAGATCCCTCCTCAGCATCTTTGTCTCCTTGGTGCACTTCCCTGCTGCAGCGCTTCTCTTTGTGCAGCTCTGTGAGTCTCTGCCACGGATCAGCCTTGCTGAGTGCATTTTGTCCTTCCAGGTAATTAAACACTGTTCAGATAAACAAGGGACACTGCTGAGGCCTAGGTCTAGGCTAAAAAATGTAATTGTTTTCACAGATTGTTATGAGGATTGTTTCCTTTTACCTTTGAACAGACCTAACTTCAAAGTATCTGGAAAATATTGAGTATTTTTTCATTTGTAGGAGTAAAGTTTTAAGAAGGATGTTTTAAATGATAACTTATTTGCTGATCATTTTACTAGTTGTGTAGGAATTTAGAGGTGTGAAACAGTTACTCACCTTAGATTTATGTTTAAATATATGACCTCTTGTTGCAAAATTATTTTTCAGGATTTTCACAGTTATTTGTTTGTCAATAAAATAATCAGAAATCATATATAAATAGACATACATACATAAATAGACATATATATATATATGTATTTACATATACTATATATATACATACATACCTAAATATAGAAATAAAAACTGGAAAGACTTTGCTTGGACAAAGGAGAAATGCTTGTCCAGAAGGTACACGCAACTTATTCTGAAATCAGGAAAATTCTAAGTATCATTTTCTATATCTGATTAATTATTAGCTCAATTTTCCTTAGAAGTCACAGAAACTGAAGAAAGAAATGCCAGAATCTCACAGAGAAAGGTGTTTTTCCTTTAATTCTAGACAGAATGCAGACAGAAGATGCTCAAAATCTTGGTAGGATATAATTTATTTATTTTTTTAATTAAATGTGTGAAAACAAGATGGGTAACTTCTAAACAGATTATTTCATCATCATCATTATTATTATTATTGTTGTTGTTGTTGTTGTTGTTGTTGTTGTTGTTATTATTGTTGCTGTTAATTTTATTATTAGTAGTAGTATTGTTGTTATTTTTAATTTTACAAGCCAAAGAGCGTCTGAAACCTAAAGTTTCTGTAGAAAAAGGACAGCCCTGAAACACATCCTGCCAACTACATGACAGAGGTAATTTTAGCATAAATATTAAAATAGTAGGCATTAGTTCTGAAATGTAGTAGTTGGTGTTAATTCTACACTGTATCTGAAAACAAAACATCACTTGAAAACCAAGACCAATACTTAAGAGGATGCTGAAGCTTCCCATAGAAGACTGTTCATCTCTTTGTTGTATTGTTTAGCAGTAGTGGATGTAACTACATTAATTTTGATTAATTAATTATTTTTTACCAAGGTTAGCACTCCACTGATGTGAATGAAGAAATTCAGGTTCATGTTGAGTCCTCCAGATATGACAGGACTAATGGGTTATAGATATAAAGGTTGCAGAATGATGAAGGGCTGGATGGACTGACTTAAAATCTCAGCAGTTGTGCTTTTCTGCCACATGCCCATCAGTAAATTTTTACAGGACATATGGGCTGTATCACACTGCTTTTCTAATGCTGGAGGAGTAACTGACAGGGGATTAAGATTTTCTTCCCACTAGCAAATTCTCCATTACTGCAGCAGGTCATAATTAAGTCAAAATGGCATTCTTATTCTCTCTCCAGGAAGAAGCTGATACTCTGACTCCCGTCTTCACCTCTTGCTCAAGTGAGCAGTGTCTGTAAGCTGCTCCAAACCAGCCCTTTATGGCTCTTGGAATGGATGAATTCTGGTCTCTGTGGGGCTGGAGTTCTTTGTTTCCTGTGGCCTGAAATTTAGATAAACTGAGTTTACAAATTGTTGGAAAAATTTGGTGCTGTGAAGTTGCCCAAAATAGCAGCAATAACAATTGAACATGCCCTTGTATTACAGTGTTATCATCCCAAGACACTGGGACAGTGAATTAAACTCTTATATATGTGAGCAAGAACAGAGCATTCAGTATGATCCTCTCTCTAAATGTGAAATAAGTAAGAAATATGTGTCAAAGTTTTCCTCTCATTGACGTCAAAGAAAATGGGAATTATTTCGGAATTCCAAAGACATAGTTCCTTTCATTACAGGGCTGAGCACTAATTTATTTTTTTTTTTCCCCACATAAAGCTTAAATGTTGAAATGTATCTAATAGCAGATGACCATGACCCAAACAAAAAAAATCCAGATTAGAAATTAATTGCATATATCTAGCAATGAGGGTTACTAACACCTGGTGCACCTTAGTTAGTGATTGCTTCTTAGACTACCCGTTACTTCCAGTACTGAAACCAAGTTAAGTCCACCTTTGATTGAAATCCTTGAATTTTTCATGGTTCCCTGCATGTGAAAATCATTGGTTTATTGTTGATACCTAAAAAAGATGTCTTTTCCATCAAGTCAAATTCTGAAAAATTCATAAGAAGAAATAGCATTTCACCACTCATATGTGCACCTCTCTGCTTCTAAAAATAATACATCTGATTCTAAAGAGGAGAGTGATAAATTGTTTGCCTACTCTGAGTATGTAATATCTTCTTAGAATGAGTGAAATTTAAAATGCAGGAGTAGTTTTGCCACATGGGAATAGGGAACCTGCTTTTAAACTGACGAGTGTGGTCCTGCGTGGTTACGAAGAGGATTCCCTTGCTGTAGAATGCCCTCATTTATTTTAGCATTACTATTTCATCTTACCCTCAGCAGACTTTTCAATTCAGCTATAATATCTGTCATAAGTTGAACTTTAGGTGCTCTGCTTGGGCTTTACCTTGTAGAATATGTTCCTGCCTGCTTCTGTACTGCTTTGTCCTCACACCTTTAATTGATTGTCTCGTTTTCATTTTGCCATTTCACTATTCTGCTAATTAGCCTTTCTTCTTACCAAGGGGGATCTTTTCTCTCTATTGATACTCCATTCACAGCAAAGCTCAGACAAAAAGAAATGTTCTCTTCTTTGTCAATGCCCAGTCATTTTCTTATTTCCTTTCTGGGTTTTTGGAGTGTTTTTCACATGTAAAGAAACACCTTTATAAATACCTTTATAAATACAAAGTGCCTTTGTCTTTTATGCTTCTTGTAAATTATCGATGAACTCCAGTCAGAAGAGTGGGAGCGCTTTATGATCACAAAGTTAAGCTTGTTACTTTTTGGTGGTTTTTTTTCATGTTCTCTGACAAACCAAGACTTTTTTATTGAGATCTGTTCTTGTGAATCCTATTTCAGGATTAAATTTGTTATGCTGTATTTAGATATTCCTGGAAAGTACTTCATGATACATTTTAGAATCTACTGTCAAAATGCAAACACATTATTTTTATGCATTCTGCAGCATTAGACACCAAATGTGGCAAAGTCATTTCTAACAGACTTGAATTCAAGAGGCTTCTGCTTTTTTGCTGTTTTGGCACGAACATTACTTTTAGATACAAAGGAAAAAAATAATAAGGAGCTGGTGGTAGATTTCAAAGAAAGGTGGTAGATTTCAAAGAAAGTTTAAGTAATGGGTTCTGATTAAGCCTTGAGAATTTTGCTTTACACTTATATTTGATGTCTTCAACTCATTAACTGTTGCATTAATGTTAGCAATGAGTTCCAGTGTGGCTTGAAGGAAGGTGAGCTATTTTCTTTGCCATTATCATTGATTTCCATGCACAAGCAGGAGTGTCACTGAATCAAAACCTGTTTGTTCAAGCTTACTTATTATTTTCTCTTTCTTGGGAGAGCATTATTAGCTATATTTCTAGTGCACATGGCCTGCTGATATTCCTCACAGGAAATTCACTTTTTATATACCCAAACCAATGGTCATGGGCATCAATAGGAGATACTGTGTTTATTTCAATGGACTTTGGATTAGGTCGAGGTTTCTCTAAAACTGTATTCTCTCTGTTTTCATTTGATAAACATCTCTATAAAAAAAGAAAAAAGAGAACATTTTCAGTACCGCTGTTTTTATTAAAAGACATGCTTCACACTTCATCCTGCTTTACACAGCTTCTGCTGAAATATTCCATTTTGTTTTCTTTTTACTTTTTGGGGTTCTATGGGGCTGAGTAGTAAGGAATCTGGTACTCATGACTTGTTTGGTGACAGTTGAGTTCTTGTAGGTGAAGTGGAGAAGTGGTGCCAGCCATTGTGGCACTACTGGCCAGCTTCTGACAATTTGGCCAGCAATGCCTCCTTTGAAAATAAATACACATTTATTAGCCTCAAGAAAAAAATTCCTGAACAAAATTAATCCACAGATCATACTGACATTCTGTTTTCCCTGTGTTCTTCCCTTTCTTGTTCTGTTTGTGTATTCTGTACTTCTTCCCCAAGACAAGCACCTTAAAACCTGATTTTTAACAGTCTCCAGAACACCTTCTACATTCTCCATAGAATTGGTTTGCATTTTGTCTTCCATGCATTTTTTTTTTTCATTCTGCTCTCTGTAAAAACATTTAAACAGGTGCTTCCTTAGACTCTTTTTCCACCACATCTCTTCAAGGCAGTTACTGTTTGTTTCTCTCATCCCTAGTTTGTATTTGTTTTTTTGAGATTTACCTAACAAATGCAGTACAATCTAACATAAATAGTTCCCTAGTTTTCCTTTCTTTTGGTTGTTTTTCTATTGGAGGGACATTATGGCTGACTTCCTAGCTCATCTCATTTCATGTCATTAATTAGATAACCCAAAATATATGCCTAATTTTTTAAAAAAACGAACGGTAGAAAATTTAAATATTTCTGTCTCCCTTGAATGTCTAAGATTCTCCAGAGATGGATGACATTTTTGCTGATTCAACACATAGGATGGTTTTGTATGACCCAGTTTCTTTCCCTTTGAAGCCCATTAGGAGTTTACTGATGAGTTCAGACATAGAGGAGTTTTTCCAAAAAAGCACACGAGGAGGAGGAGGAGGAGGGAATTGTACTGCACTGAACATGTTGTGCAGCCTCTGGTGCTGCAGCTCAGACCTGGAGAAGCCCTTACAGGTGGGTGGGTGGCTCCTGGGGCTGTCCCCTGCAGAGCTGCTACATGCACTGATGAGTACATTTGAATTTTAAAGGTGTCAGGGGGACGACTAAGGCATGGAAATTATTCCATAAATCAACTCCAAGAATCCAGTTACAGACCACAGAGTTACTGACTTAGCAGTTTTATCTAAACCATTGATTCTTGAGAGCTTTAAGGATAATTTGCTTAAATCAAGGTTACCTTAATTATGGAAACTTGATTAATTGCTGCAGTATTTCGGCTTTCTTGAAACATATTAATCCTAATAGAGGCACCTCAGTACCAAAGCCTTGACAAATACCTAGTGTTGTGTATACAGAACATAATTTATGATATTGACGTTGTAGCTTTTACGTTCAAAGACACATTGTTTTCACCAAGTGTTACTGCATCATTTTATGTAGTTTGTGACTGGCCTAGAAATGTGTACAATAAATGAAATGGAATGCAATCAGATACTCAGGAATAAGTTGTGCACTGCTTGCAGAAGAGCAGCCCAAGACGAGCAAGAAAGAACTAAAGTTGACTTTGATTGGAACGTAGGCGAGTAGTGTAGATCTGCTCTCCATGTAGTTTAAACAAAGTGGAAAAGCAATTTATAACTAAATACAGTACTGTGTGTACTTTTCTGAAATTGCAAAATAGAGCTGTTGGGTTCTGAAGTTCAGATGAAATTGTACAGTGTTCTTTGTCTCCTACTCATTTCACTTAAATCCCCTCTCCCAAGGGACCAGGTGGTTCAGGTCCTTAACAATGAGATCTGACACTTTTCCAGTTTTTGGTGTTTTTTTTTTCTTTTTGGTGACACATTGAAAGCATTCTAAAACCGTGCTTTAGTTCTGGAATATCACTCAAAAGAAGAAACAGTTAAGTGAGTAAATGCTTTATAAATATTCAATATTAATATTTTCCTCCTCTCTTAAATTTGCTACCAGTGGTAAAACTGGCAGGTTAATATTCCCCCTGAAAGTCTGTCACACTGCTCCTGTCATACATGACATCACATTTCAGCGAGATGGTTGCCTTCAGCACTAGATTCAGAAATGTCTGTTCTAGCTGCCAGCTTGAGCAAACAAATTTCATAGTTTTCTATTGACAAGCCTTTCTTAGCTTGTTAACTTTTTGACTGTTCAGCTGAACATAATGGGCATCAGTTCTCACGGCTGCTCACCATTTTACTGGTTTGAAAGACAGAAACACTTGGGTTTTCAGCAGGAGCTGAGCAGCCAAAAGCAAAGCTTCAGAAGTGTAGGTACGTGAGTGATAACAAATACATACACCCACTTAGAGCAAATAGCTTTATAGGGTAAATTTACAAAAGTGCACAAGTTTACAGATAAAAAGCAGGAGAATAATGGACTTCAGATGCTTTGGCCCATTTATCAGCCCCATTAAGCTTGAATCAGAGGCATCTAAATACCATTTAAAATATAGCCCTGAGCAATGCAGTGCTCCTTTGATCCCCAGAATAAGTAGAGAGAGCCTGAAGGCAGTTCCATACCACTCGGATTATTTGAGGTCCTGGTGGTTTGTAGCCAGTCAGGACACTGCTCATCCTTTCCACACACTCCAGAGCTTGGGTGGCTGGTGGAGAGGCTGCTGCCATGTGCTGCCTTTGGGCTGTGGAGACTCGCACTGCAGAATGCCAGCACAAGGGTCCTCAGGGTTGCTTGAAGCTGCTCCTCCCACAAGAGAGATGAAATTCATGACAAAATTATGGTCACAGATGCTGAACACTCAGAAAGTTGTAAGAAAAGGCTTGGTGTCTGTGGTTGTGTAATCTTTAGATGCGTAAAAAGCATACTGGTTTTACAAGGAGTTACAGTTTTATGAAGATGTCAGCTCAGGCTTAGTATTGCCAGTATCTAAAATTCATGTTACAAAAATATCACGCAGTTACCATGTTTGCAGACTGCATGGAAGAAAAGCTCTCTCTCTCTCTTCAGTTTATTATATGACTCAAGAAATGGGTTCACTGATAAAGCTAAACTTCAATTAACACTATGAAGGGTTTCCATCCAGTTAGGCATTTTTAAAAAAAAATTAGGAGTGGAGAAAAATGTCCTGAAATCTATGACCTGAATAATCTGAGATTTAAGAAATAACAAGTGAATGGAAAGTAGAGTTGGTTAGGCCTTGTTTGGAGCCTACATTTCTTCCTTCTTGTCCATGTTTCTGTGTGATCCTGGCAGTCAGATAGAGATCCCTGGAGAAAAGGGCTTCTGTCTGCTCCTTGCTAAGAACAAAGTTCCAGGCAGTCTCCTAATATGGGATTATAAAATTCTGCTTGGATTTCATTTGGCATCTGAATGCCCTGCTCAGAAATCAGCAGAGTGTCTAAATTTAGTTTGAGTACATATATAAAATTTTACTTCAATATAGGTACAATAATTTTCACGTGGGGTGTGCAAAAAGGCAACTTTAGATAAGTGTTTTTAGGATAAAACAGGTAACAAGGTAACAAGTTTATTAGTTAACCAAAGGGATTCTTTCAAATTTAATTTAGATGTCCTAAATTATTTATTTTAGTTAAATTTTAGGGGCCAGGCCTTTTACTTAGATAATTTTAAATCATCTTGAATATTGAGTCTTAAGTGTTGTATAAATGATCCATAGTACCACACAGAAATTAAATCTGTGCCTTACACTTTTTATAGATATCCCAACTATAGCAAAATCCCACATCATTACTTGAATTATGGGGTAATTGCAAATTTTGTATTCTTTATATTTAATCAGGAATTACATTGTATAGGGTAAACAACTGAACATTTCAGTTCTCCAAAGATGATAATGTGTGTTCTTTCACTATACACAAATATGTGGGTGTGAATGACAGGCTCCTACTATCAGGAGTCTTCAAAAAGTCTGTGTATTATGGCATGTGGGAGGTATTTTTTGTGATGATAGTAGTTCTTGCTACATAAATACCCGGGAACATTTCAAGACAAAGAAAAATAATAGTTCTCTCTGTGTGCTTTGGGATAATGCTGCAAGTGCTGTGTTAGCCTGAACTGTTCCACATCTTCCATGTGAACAACACTGTCTTCAAACAGACATTTCAGCAGTTACTGTTCTGTACACATCTTAGCCGGGACTTCTTTCATCCCTTGAATTTTTTGGTTTTCTCCTTAATTTTGGTTTTCACATTATGCTTATCCCTGCAGGTTCTTTCATCTGTGTCTCTTTGACTGCTCCCAGGCTGCCTGCCACCTGTGGTTGCAGCTCTTTGAGAGCCAACCCTCCAGTTACAGGGGTTATGTTTGTAAGAGAAACGTTCCCCATCTCCAGACCAATGTACCTGGGGTTGAAATCTGTGTTTTCCCATTGCCTATGGGCTCCAGAGTTCTTGTGTACATCAGGCAAAATGGTGGAGTGTGAATTTCCAGCATGGAACTTGCCCCTAACTCACCCCTGGGATGAACATTCATCCCACTTAAGAGAACTTGTCTCACTTTCTGTCCGTGTTCCCTCCCACAGTGGCAGTCTCATTCTCACTGTGGAACACTGTGCAGTGACTTCCCTGCTCAGGCAAGCCTGAAAGTAGGATTTTTAGCAAAAAATGCTGAAGACAATTGAGTGCTGAGGGACTCATCCTCCAGGACATAAGTCCTCACAAGCCAAGAGGAGGGAACAACTTGGGAGTCCTGTGTAGAAATCCTTTCCAACACACTGAGATATTTTATTTATGAAGAACAGTAGTCATGCATGGCAGTTTAAGCATTTACTAATCTGCTTAGTTCAAATGCTAGGACATTTGAACATCTTGCCATGCCACTCATTCCCCAATGAACCATAAGTTTATAGAAAGAAAAAAGGAAACTCCAAACAAAAAAATATGCCCAGGACCTTAGGTTTCCCAGAGCTCAGTGTAAGTCTGAGCCATTCAGAAATTGAAAATGGCCACAGGAAGGACACATGATTTAAATGAATAATCGATGTAAAACTATATGGTGTTATTTCTAAAAATAGTATCACCAAGATTATACATCTATACTGCTGGCATAGTCACATCTAGATTTCCAATCAATAGTATACTCATCAAGATACCTGAAATGTTAGAATACAGATTAATTAAGATGGATTTTTTCCCTTTCAGACCCCTGATATTAGAAAGCTTTGATAGTAATTGTCTTTTAAGATCCAAACCATTGAAAATGGAAGGTGTATTTCATAATATCAGCATGGAATCTGGCTAAATTTAAGTGCTAGAAGGAGTTTACCATGACTGATCTAAATTTGTAATAAATAAAACAAGGATCTTTCAGGAAGCTTCATTTTGAAATGGCAGCTTAATCAAAACCATTTTAATCTTATCCCATAAAAAATAAATTTGAACTTGCCTTCAAAGCAAGAGCTGGCCATACATGTAGAGTATCATCCTATGGAACAAGTCTTAATGCTTGCCTGTAACAAAACCATTTTGAAACCATTGCATCCTTATCCACTAGAACAGTCAGGGAAGGGGAGGATTTCCCTGTGCCTGTGTGACTGGTGTTGGCTTAATCAAAGAAGTCATCATTTCCAGCCCACTCTGAACTCTCTACACAATGTTTTTACTGTACTGAAATGTGGACAGTTTTCTCATCTATTATCCAAAACCGAAGATATTTAACACTCAGAGTGTGGATAGCCTAAACTTATCAAGGTAAACCAAGTCTGTTCATGTTGAGTTTTCTTACTGCTGTAGCAGTAACAAACAATCTATTTGCCTACTCTACCATTAGCTAAAAAAATCCATCAGGTTTGGAAATGTTTCTGCACTTGATGAACTAGTTTTACACTGAACTATCACTAATCAATGCTCCATTATCTTATTTTGCCTAGGTGTTTGTCTGCAGATCAAGCAGTTCTCTGAGCATTTGAAGCAAGCTGGGGGTGGGGATGGAAGAGGGGCAGATGTTGACAGAATTACCCAGTAAAGTAATATGATAAGAAGTGTTGTTGTTCATCATATTTCAGAGTTAAGACTGGTAGATCAAGCCTTGCCTTCCAACTAAATCCAGTGCCACCCTAAAAACAGCCTATGAATTTACTTTATTGTTGAGGACTAATATTCTTGTTACTCCCAGAATCTAATAGAGTGTGTCTGTTGGGATTGCAGCCACCAAATGATGGCTCCCCACAACTGAGAACTTTCAAATAATTTTTTATGTACAAGAAAAAAATGTCACTTTCAGTAAAGACCTCTGTCACTTGTCCTATTGACTCTTTTCCCTTTCTGCTTTTTTAATACCATCAGATCCCAGGGAACTTGTACTTTAAAAAGTAGCACATAAAAAGAAAACTAATACACTGATTTCCTGAGTTCCTGCTGTTATACTGTCAGATAAAAATAAATCACAGTAAGATGAAAATGATAATTTCAACAATTTTATGACAGTTAAAAGAAAGAAAGAAAAAAAAACCCAACAGAACACGACAACAAAATACTCTCTGATTCCCTTTCCTTGAATGGAATCTCATCAGTTTACCAGAAAGAGAAAGGACTCAACTTTGAAATCAGATGCTGCCACTCACTCTTAGTCAGCACTTTCCAAAAGTCATCTTCCTATTCTTAACCTAGATTTCTAAGGTATTTGGGCATTTCAGCTGCTGAATTCTGGTTGTTAGTCATTTGTCTACAGATTTGTGAGTAGTTTTAATGATAGTTCAATTTTTCTGGGTGTATTGTGAAGCTGTGATTCAACACTAATGTGATACTTGCTCCTAAATGCTGCCCCAGTGGTGGGAGCTGATGCATCTCAAAAGGCATCATGGGTTATTCTGCCTTTAGAAATCCTTATATTATGGCAAAACAGTGAAAAATGGATAAAATATCCAGTCTACTATCTGAAATAAAAGATAATATTTTATTTATTTTACCACTAAATTGTGTCAGATTAAAAGCTGTTCTGGGGAAAAGTATGCAGTTTTTTGTTTGGGGACATCAAATGATAAAATCAGTTCTTCCCTTTGAATCTTGTTACAGTATTTCATACCCTTCCTTCTTAGAATCTGAAAAAAACAGGTCAATTTATTTTTTCTTTGAGCTTTCAGACAATTTCTGCAGTCTGGAACGTCCTTATCTTCCTTGACTAATTTTCCTTCCTGAACAAAGTCCATGGGACAATCCTCAGAGAATGACAGTTCCAGCTCACCAGACTCCAGAAGGGTCGCACTGAGTTGTCATAGAAGGCTCTTTGTGACATTTGGGAGACTTCCATTCTGGGTCTAGAAGGATCAGTTGTGTTCTTCCCACCTGTACTAATATTTCCTCATCCCTTTATTGCCACAGAGCACATAAACCCTGTAGTTAAAATATGAGACATTCCTAAATCAGTATAGGAAAATGTTCCCTCAGTGAGACTTTATATTTTTTTGCATATTCACATTTGTAATATGGTAATTTTAAAAGCATTTTGATTTGGGCTTGCTTTTTTCTAAGACAAAGTTAGAATGACTTTGGTTCCTTCTTTTATTCCTTTTCCTTTTTTTCCCCCACAGTTTATCCATCAAGAACACCTGTGATTTTCAAAAGACCTCAAGGTGATAAATGTAAGAGGTTTTTTAAACTGAAAGACAGGATCACTGCCCACCTTTCATATAGAGGCAGATCACATAGCAGTATGGAGATTTTGGCTCAGGCAGGTTTTTACCCCACTTACTCTTACAATTCTATCAAAGCAGAGATGAGATTGTGACACTTCTTTGCTAACTTAAAAACTTCAGGAACACAAAAAGGAAATTTTAGGCACTGCATACCACTGTAAATAACTTACCAAGACTGCATGAGTTCAAGATAATAACTACAACCATTAGGATTGGAGTAAATTCAGTCTGTTCTGTTTCCTGAGATGGGTGGTAGCTTTATGACATAAAAATTAGCAGTTCTATAATAGATAATTTAATAGCTAATTAAGCCTTTTAGTTCATTATTTTCATCTTGAAAATGATCCCATGCAGATATAAATCTTAAGAAAAGTGTAGTGTAAGGAATTGTGGTCACTATCAAAGGCACTGTTCATGTGCCTGTCAGAATGAAAGCACATGATAAAGTGAAAGAATGAGTTGCCTGCCAGAAAAATCCAGATTAGGAATTGTTTCTTTACAAAAGAACAAGTGGTTGTAATGGCAAAACTTCCCAGAAAAGAAGGTTCCTATTTTCCTCCCATTTTTTAATAATTTAGCTAATAACATTATTTATTTGTTGTTAAAATCAGTCTTTGTTTTCATGGAATATCTCCAGTTGGTTGAAAGTTGTTTACAGTAAAATATCAACCATTCTTTATTCTTCAAATGAGAAGTGATCACTTGGAATGGCACAGTTTAGTCATGGACTTGGCAGTGCTTGGTTAACAGGCTCGCTGATCCTAAAGGTCTTTTCCAACCTAAATGATCCTATTATACCACGGGGAAAAACTCAGCTCTTCAGGAACCCATCCCCCAAACAATAATACAAGCAATAAAAAAGGTGGCAAAACATAAGTCTGTCTGTTATTCCTTGGAGGACAGTGTAGGACACACTGACACATTTTCATGACCTTAAGAACTGATTAGATGAACTCTTTACACCTAGGAATGAACAATTACATGCTGAAAATAATCTGGGTAATTTTAGAGACAGAAATCCATTCATTCTCACAAAAAAAAAAAAAAAAAAAAAAAAGTACCACATTGTTCTGATCTGTACAGTAACTCCAAATTTTGAAAATACTGGCTGATTCAATGTCTTTATCCTGAGAGTTAAAATCTCCATGGAGATTTTGCCTGAGAGGAATTTTCACCTTTAAAATTGAAGCTGTCAGCCAAGAGGAAGTCTCACAGAAGTGAGTAGCAAATGCCTCAGAGAGGCAAAAATATTGCTATAAAATTCAGTGCAGTGGGAGATCAAACTGGCCATGTGCCTTTTCACTCTGAAAACAGCTCGTGGATCTAGCAGATTTTGACTCAATGTTGTGTTCTCATACAACACATGTGCCCACAAAAACAAGACAAAATATACAAACCAGATGAGTTATTTCCTGTGACCAATAAAGTATGAAGTAAGAGCAAAAAGGAAGATTTTAGCCTTATTTCTGAGCAATATTTTCAGATACCATAGAGCTAAGCACATAAAAAAGTGTAAAGAGTGAGAGGCATCACGCACAGTGAGAGTGCCACATTGCTGTGAGATTTGTGAATAGGTGTCAAACTCAGTTACATCTCTTTTATTTCATCCTTGCTACAAGAAACTTTTGTAGGGATCTACATCACAATTTGCATCTTGAATGTATTAAATTCCATAATATATCTGTGAAGCAGGAGTTGTCTTCATGCTCATCTTACAAACTGGACGCCGTAGCACAGAAAGCATCTTTTTTCACAGGGGTCCCAGTATCTTTGTTGAGGGTCCCAGTGATAAAATGATGGCTCATGAGATATTTAGAAATGTCTGGGCTCCTATTATGACTTCAAGGCTTGGTTTACATGATTTGCTCCAGTCCCATTGGCATTAAAAGGAACAGATCCCATTTGTTGAATGGCACGTCCTCGAAATCTGGCTGGTGCATCATCTGCTTTCTCTCAGTCATGAGAGAAGGCAAACGCCACAGACAGCAAGGCACAGCAAACTGACAAGTCCAGATTATGCAGTGCAGCCTGTAACAACAGCACTGGTTCTAGTCTCAGTTTTGCAGAAGGAAGCTGGTAAGAGAGTCCTGAATTGTAAAAGCAGCTGTTATTTTCACATGAACTTTTTTTTTGTCTAAGTGGTACACTTGTGGTCTCCTTTTTTACTGTGTCGTGCATAGCTATTTTACATCTTGCAAACTGACATGAAATTGTGGCAACTGTCCCCCAAACTGTGACATCTTGCCAGCTGGCAGCTGTTACATGGAACAACATGCATATTTGCAATGAGCCCTCCATGAGGAGGAGCAGCCTAAATTTCTCCATGCCAGCTAATGCTGTGAATGTGGAGAAGGTATGTGGAAGTAATATTTTTTTTTTAAATGGCTGATATTGTATCTGCTTTGCAGCTCCTGGGTGGGCTTCTGTGAAGAGCTCAAGGAAGGCTCAAAGCTTGTGCTCTCTGTCTCTGACCCAGATGCCCAAGGAAGGATGAGAACTGTTACTACAGAAACATATTCCCCAGTCACTGTCACTTTTACTGTCTGGAGAAGGTAAAAATGCTCTCCTCTTACACCATCAAAGCAGAGGGTTGCTCAGGTGGCTAACTGATCCAGTTCTGGAAAAACAGATCAGTCCCCTTACTCCTAATTTTCTATGGGACTCTGGTGAGACCGTTTTTACAAGGACATGTAGTGGTAGAGGAAGAAGGAATGGCTTCCAAGTGAAAAAGGTAGATTCAGGTGAACTATAAGGAAGAAATAGATTATTTGTTTGAAGCATTGGAACCAGTTGCCAAAAGAAGTTGTGGATGACCTAAACGTGAACATGTTCAAGGCTGAGCTGGATGGGGCTTTGAGCAACCTGGCCTAGTGAGAGATGTCCCTGCCCATGGCAGAGGGGTGGAACTAAGTGACCTCTTCAAGGTCCTTCCAAACACAAACCATCCTATGATTCTGTGACTCCTTAATTCTTTAAGGGCAGCCTCCATTGTGGTAGAGTGTGTGTAGATGGCTCTTCTGCACCCCCAGATCCTTCCTGCACAGCTTAACCTTGCACCATGCTGGGACCTTATGAAGCCCAGCTCCTTTAATCAAACAGGTTTTATGCTCATTGCAAGCCAAGGCAGTGCATGAGTATATACAACTATGGATGTGTTGTTGTGGCCATTATTCAACTTGGAGACTTGGCTCGTTGACTGTATATCCATCAAAACCACATTTCATGGTCATTATGCAGTAAAACAGGATATGGATACTGGATTGAGAGAGAAAGGGGGAACAAAAAATTGCACAAAAGTGCTAGGAGCACCCTCCAGCAAAAACATATCAAATGTTTCAGCCACTGTATTCCAGGAAGTGAAATTTCAGTTTCTATTATTGCTCAGAATGACTAAATATAGAAGCAAATGAAAAGTCTGCCACAGAGGGATGATAAGATTTTTACCCTCACAGCTTTATGACCCTGCCTGAATGGGGGTTAAAGGGATGTAAGTAGAAGCAGCATATGACAGATAATCTTTCAGTTTCCTTTGAGGTACAAAAGGCAAGCCTTAGAGGTGTGAAGTTGGCCTGTGTGTGAAACAAAATCACAATGAAATGGCAATAAAATGAAAATAAATGGAACATTCCCTAACCAGGGTTTGCTGTGTCACCTCCAGCCCAGGAGACAGCCTGAACCGTGGTCTCTGCAGGAACCTCTGCTTTAGTATCACTGTCTGCTGCTGCTGCTGCTACCCACAGAGCCTCTTAACAAGCAGGAGCTGTTAGCTGAGCTAATGAGACTGGAAAGGTGCAGAGACATCCCTTGTACACTAAAGCTTCTGCTGTAATTCTGGGTCTTTTCTGTTCAATGTGGTGAAAATGTGGCAAAGAAATAACAAACACTTGCTGAATTCCAGTTTTTGGAAACTGCTGGAAGATTTTCATATCTTTGAGCAAAGTTTTGCTTGAAACTACAGAGAAGGATGTTTTCTTTGTTCTTTTCACACTGTTCTTAAAGTCTAGACAGACCTAAAACTCGGGGAAATTGAGCACTTCTGCACACACCCTGCCTTGCACATATTTCCCAAACAATTGATAGGGATGATTAACACAGACTTTATTCTAAACCTTTTAGGTCCAGTTCTGGTCCAATAGAACTTATGCTTTTGAAGCTATAAAAATGATGTGTTAGTATGGATAACAAAAGAATTTTTCCAACTTTACCACAATAGTAGAGTAAACTAGGCCGTCCTCAGCCACACAATTAGTATGTTTTGCATGAATTTAATTTACATAGAAATGCTTATCCATGTTTATTGTTTCAGGCTTTCTCTTCTTTTATTATGTTATTTTAGCTGTTTCAAAAGAAAGGATCACTTCAGATCTGCAAATTTTCACAATTGAACAAATGGTTAACAGCACCTTGTTTCTTACAATCTTCAAGGCCAGATTTTACTCTCTGTGATTCTAACCTGGAAAGGTATTTTGTCATGAGAAGATACCCTACAGAGACAAAATATTGCAAATCTCCATACAGCATATGATTTACAATACCTGGATATTCACCAAAGAAGAGGAATTTTGCAAGATCTACATGTATTTTTTTAATCTAAGCAAGATATTAGCATTATGTTGACACTTCTTGCAGGTGTTTTATGATGTGTATAACAAACTTACCTTGCCATAATGAGCATCAGACTATTTGATGTGTTTGTTAAAGCATGAGTTTCCAGAGGCATGGGAATATGAAAGCCTTTCCATTTTTATTTTAAAACATCTAAAAACCTCTCCTTGTGGCTGCCAAACAACCTTCGGAAAATAAGTGTCATGTAGGTTCAAAAATCAGAAAGAAAGTATAAAGGAATGAAAATATACGCTTAAAATATCCATTAAAATAAAAGGATTGTTTTCAGTGCCTGACTTCAGATGTTTTATTGTTTAGATTTGTAGAAACAGACCTATATTTTACTACAAGCAAGATATAGTATCATAGAAGTGAAAGTTAATGGTGTTTGAATTACAGATTTTTTCTATGATCTGCATGTAAATCTGAGATATGCCAGTGTTGAATTTCATATGCAATACAAACTCTTTTTTTGCCACTATAACCATAATTTCTAGTGAAAAACTTCTTCTGATAATATTTCTTTAAAATTTCCACTACTTTTTGGAACCAAAATTGACCTTTGAAAATTGGAGGACAACTTATTTTAAATGCTTTACCCTCCTTGACTTGCTAAATCAAGATAAATTATAGTCAGCCCTAGAAATGTTTTTGAGCTTGTTGAGGTCATAGCCTACAAACAGCACAGGGTATTCCCTTCCACATGCAACTCCCAGGAGTACTTTTAAAGCTGTGAGGATACACCAGATCTGAGTTCCCTTTAAGCATGAGGACTTTACATGGAGAATGCTGATGGCTAATTACTAGGATGAAAATCTAATTTTTAAAAGTTTTTCTTAATTATTTCTGTCTGTCTGGATCTGGCTGCTGGGAACAAGAGGAAACAGAGATGTGATGGGAGTGGGTAATTGCTGCCTGCTTTTCTTACCACTTTTACAAGATGTTTCAAAAGGCATGAAACACTCCATGGTCAACCACAGGAACTTGTGGAGATGAATACCATCTTTGCTAAATGTTATAGACTCCCTCTGCATGGACTTTAAATGATGCAATGACCTCCTGAAAACATTACGCAGTCTATATTTATACATTTATATGGCACTCAGAATATGTAATATTTTAGATATAAACATAACACTTTTACTGTCATGAATCTCCAATAAACTCCTGTGACTTTCAAGTTCCCTCCCTTAACATTGGCCAGTCAGGTGGGCTCAGAATGAGGGGAAAAATTGTTTTTTCTGTCAGTTTTGTCATGGTCATTGATATAATTGACATATTTTGGTCTTTGCAATATCTTTGACTATTCTGTTATTTATAGTTAGTATTTTACAGTCACTCTCTCCACCTCCTTCCACCACAAGAAAATGAATGCTGATGCATTTTGAATTTATTTACATGGCACACACCTAGAACAACTCTGCTACCCCCATATTCTGTAATTATTTTACAAAATACCAATTTCTGCATTGCAAACAACTTCCCAGCCAGCTTGATACTTCTCCTCATTGTGACCACAACATTAACTGAATGATGATAACACGTGATACGTAGTCTCTATTTTTTGGGCCCTGCACTGAACTTATTTCACAGATCTACCTGCAGAATAAACTGGGGCATATATATAATGAACTCTTTATGTTTTATGTGTAAATATTGGTTTAATCCTCTCTTTATTTTCTCCAGCAGTAGTTTGCAGTATGCATACGGACACTGATCAACTTACACTCCACGGTCATACTGAAGATAAACATGGAATCATTTTTGCAGGGTTGTGCAGTTACAAAATCTGTACCTTAAGGCCAGGGTAACTCTTGCACTGTTTTTCACATGACATAGTAGCCACCCAGTCTTCCACAACACTCTGCTCCACAGATGACATAGTCCCAATTCAGTATCAAGGGCTTTATTTTCTCCCTGCGACAAAAAAAAGAATCAGAAAATCTGTGGTGAGCCTTTTTGTTAATACTGCAGTAATCTGGTGGGTTAGCAGATGGTTTATACTGCTTTTGGATGCCCTTTTCACTGCTTGCTGTGAGAAGGTCAAAGCAGCTGATGTATCTGCTTCTGTTAAGTTCACTGCCACCAGCTGCAAGGGCATTCGTTTCTTTTGTTTCTTTTCCATTTTTTTTTTTTTTTTTTTGTAAGCAGCTGCTTTTGGGTCAGAACTGAGGAAATAATAAGTTACTTACAGGGATTTTATCACTATAACACTCTGATTACCTGATCTCCTAGTCATTCTTTTCCTTTATTACAGTACAACGAACTAAAGGGAAAAAAAAATAATTACAATCTTCAATAGTTCTTGAAGGAGAAGCTCCAGATTAGCGCCCACAAAAATATTCAGACCAGTGTGTTCAAACTTTTCTTTCCTTAAGATGAGCTTTGCACATCAATTGTGCAGTGCTAGTTAAGTGCTTGCCAGTGGAGGACAAGCCCTGCAATTGCATTACTCATTCTGGGCCTTTTCAGAAGAAAAGATCTTGTCACTAAATCAGTGTCTCTTAGTCTGGCTTTGAATTGATCCAAAGAAGCAGGAAAATACAGGATATGTAACAGGATATGCAACAGGATATGCTGGGAGCTTATTCAGTTTATGTATCATGGGAACAATTTTTCCTCTTAAAACAGGAAACTTTGTGATGCTGACATTGATATAAATTGTTATATGAGTTAAAGGAAAAATTCATGTTTTGCTGTAATATCAAATAGTGGTGTCCTGCAAGGTACTGAGAGCCTTTAACTTCCATTGTGTCCATCTGAGCTACAGATTTGGATTTAATTGTGATGTTATCTTCAGTGTAAAGTAAGAACTGATGATTCCAGAAAAATAAAAGTGGGTATTTATGTCTATTTTGGTGTATGGCTTTATTTATTTTGCAAACAGAAGCGCTATTTGTGACCTATGCAAATCATCCAGTGTAAGTGTCAGTAAAACTGTTTCCCATGTCAGCTCTAGAATAGGCATTAACACAGAGAAATTCTTGGAGAACCCCAGGAATTGTATCTTTCTTTCTGTGACTGTTTTCCCTACTGATAAACATTGCAAATATATATGTATATATATGTAATTATATATATGTCTTTTAGTGTATATATATATATATATATATATATATATATA
>JACBWW010000141.1:214999-233144 GCA_020086605.1 Lanius collurio
TATATATAAATATTTGATTTCATGGTGGTTTTTTTAGGCTGGGTTGTAAAGCCCCTGTGTTACAGTGAGAATGTCAAACATTGCTGGGAGAGGGAGAGGGTTGCCAGAGTCTCCTAAAAAAACCCTGACAGCCAAGTTCTCATGCGTGTACCTGCCTTAGCTCCCACAAAGTGAGGAGGGTTTTTTAACCATGAGTTTTACGTTCCCATTCAGAGACAGGAGGAAAAAAAAATGAATATATAATGAATGAATTATATGGGTGTTCATGCTGTGGTGGAACAGATTTTCTGTGTGCCCTCTTTGTGTCAAATTTTTTTGTACTTTCACACTATCATGTGTGGAAGAGATGAATTTTTAAATCACTTTCTGTTGTCTCAGAAAATGGGACATTTGCTGTTGTCCTGCTTCAATGTTGCATCTTATTTCATAATTGAAGAAGTTTCTTTTTCCATAATTGCTGATGATTTCTGCAAGGCCTAGTCTCAGTCAAATAGATTTTACTAAAGGAGTTGCCAAAAATACTAAAATTGATTGTTCAGCTTTCTGTGTAAAGTTTAAAGGGAAAAGTAAATCAACAAAAATACATGTTATTAAAAAAAAAAAAAATAAATAAAAATCATTATCTTTGAGTTTTGTTAACAATCCTTGATTGACAGAATCGTAAAATAACCTTGGCCATATTATATAGACCCTCACATAGCATTGAAATTATAAATATCATATTTGTCAGTAAAAATCCACGATTTTGAGGACCTAATATTAAAATAAGTACTTCATAAATATTTTCTAGCATTCCATTATTTTTTACCTTAAATAGTATTCATATTTGCACAGTATTTTGTTTTGAGTGAAGATAATATTCATTTGTACATAATTCATGACAAAGGCAAGTTGTTGTACTTTCAGGTTTTGTTTTTTGTTTTGTTTTGTTTTTTTTTTTTAACTGGAACTGCTAAAGCTTTTGCTCAAAAAGGAAAGGTTGCACTAAAGAAGGAATTGCCAAGCTATTAGGACAATAAGAAAATTAGTCAAACCAGAGCTTACTGTTTTCCTGTCACTGACTGTAGCATTGAGAGACATATATTACACAAACAATTAATTCTGGGAAATACTACAGTTGTTTTATATTATTTTCTAAATTTCTGTGGTTTAAGCTGTAAATTAGAAAGGTGAAAAATAGAAATACATGTTACATTTTAATTAAAAGCTAATGTATTGTAAAAGAATGACCCTGCTCACAGCCTGCTTTCTGCTCAGTCTCCTTTCCCTCTTTCTCTCCCAGTTTTCTGCAGCTGCCCAAGAATGGGGGCTGAACCATCAAAGATTCCTGTGGTTGCACAGTAGTCTGGCAAACAACTGGTTATTACAGAAGCAAGGAGAGTATCTTAAACCTACTTTTGATGTTTTCTTCCCTACAGCACTGTTTTCTATGCAGAACATGGAAGCAGAACTTTTTCTCTGCTGTGAAAATCAGGAACACTTCTTTTCTCCACATCTATCATCAAAACCCCCATGTTTTCAAATCTTTGACAAAAAAGAGTGATGGAGATATTTGAATTCTGGACAAGTTGTGGCCTGGAGAAGCTATTTTAAATTCTCTTCGAGGCTGGGTTTTCTATGCATGGACATTTTATATTTCCACATCAGATTAGTATTGAAAGGAACATTTGTTCTAGATGGCCTTTCCACAGAGTACTATGGAACAGCAAATGTTGGAACATAAAGAGCATAAAGCCTAAATGAATTTTGGGTCAGATGTAAGTGGGTTTTAGGATTTTTTCCTAAATCCTTTTCTTGATGGGGTTTTCTGTGAGAAAACCTGCTGCTAGCAGGTTTTGTGTGCCCACAGAAAAAGCAAATGGAATACACTAAAAACAGCAAATTCCATTTTGTCCATGTTTTTATCTCCTGCTTTGTTAACCCTCTCAATAGCTCTTCCAATACCTTTTAGTGGGCAAGACTTTCCTCCCCCTCAGAGTATTTCTGTGCAGACAGGAGGTGCTTTTGGGTCTGATGTGCACTCCAAGTTTTTCTGTGGCAGAATTGGTGCTGCCATCCCTGTTTAGGGCAAGAGGGAAATAATTCAGGCAGGATCTTAGCAAGGAAATTCTCAGATAAATTTGGGTGATGGAACTCACTGTCCCTGATGCTAGAGCTGTCCTGGACCCATAACCCAGATCATCCTTAATCACTGCTGGAGATGCAGAAGAAATAGATGAGGTACTGGAATTGCAAGGGTCAGGGTCTCTGCGTGGTAATGGGAAAGAAGGTGGGCAGAGAAAAGGTACAAGGAAGGCTGAAAGAAATGCCAGACTTATAACCTGCAAAAGCAGAGGGGAACTTAAAAGGAAGAGGTCAAATGGGCTGGGGTCCAAGACAGCTGCATGGTTGAGTGTCCAGCCAAAGGAGAGCTCTGGCAAGGCTGTGAGAATAAGATGAATATTGGCATATTTCTATGAATAGAAAGGGAAGCACATGCTTCTAATTCTTTCACATAATGCATTCAAAACATATGCTTGATCACCATGAGAACATTTGATGGAGTGTTTAAAGAATAATAGGCAGAACAATTGGGATAACAGAACGCTGTGTGTCCCTGGAACTGCTCCTATTTCCCCCATACCCCTTTTCCTCTTTTCTGTTGCATTTTTTTCCATTCTCAAAAGAGGTTCTTGCTCTTCTGGCAGTTTGGTCTGATTTTAAATTTCTCAGTAGACTGTTTTATCCTCATAGACAATATATTTTCCATCTTATCCGCAGATTACAAAATCCTGATGAATAGCTGAGTTTGAGTTTGAGCTTGGTTTGTCCCCCATTACCTTGAATTCAACAAAGTTTATAACAAACATAAATTTAGAAAAGGAAAATACACAAAATTTATCCAATTTTGTAGTATCTTTGGGCAAAATAAAAATCCTGAAGTTCAACTCCTAAACAGATTTGCGTGTGACATTTCCCTTCATCAGAAAAATAGGAAAATGAGACCTAAACTGATACAGAGTTCATGATTCATCTGAGATCAATGATGTGGGTATAAAAATGTTTCTATGGCATCATAGGAGATCTCTGACACCATCTTAAAGAGTTATGTTTATGTTTACTTTATGGTTATGTTTACTGGTTTTTACTTTACAAATATCAGCTTAGATACCTGCAGATTTAGGGCAATCAGCAGCTTTTTATAAGGTGAATGTCTCAAAAGGGAATAAACATCTTCATCTGCCTAAATATCTTCACTTTATATCACATCTCAGATTGCAGATATTTTCTTTAGTGTGAGGAAGCAGCCAGGGAAAGGGAAGAGGGTTGGACAAGCAGTTAATTACAAATGTTTTTAAACATTTAAAATATTTATTTACCAAATAGAATTTAAAATGACCTGCCTATTTTTAGTTTTTGTGCATTGCATGTATTTTTGGAAATATTTCTACATTAACAAGAAGAATTGATCATTAAAATTGTCTCAATGGAATCTTTTGAAGGAAATTCTATGAAAAATACTGCTTTTTGCATAGTATGTGAAGGCATCCAAAATTACATATTTGAAGCAATGTATAGGATCTATTAGAAATAATAAAAATTTGTGTAGTATTCACAGTTAAATGCACAGATTCTATGTTACTTCCTTTTTGCTTGCTTGGTACATAAAAAAAAATGCACCTTGTTATATTAAAATATTATAGAATTTTAGCTGTATGGAGACTATTAATTTCTTTTTAGTCCCTCTATTTATAAACACAGCAAAACTCTAACTGTAATACACTGTATTTCACAGTTCTAAAGAATATACAGATATTCTGGAAGATCAGAATTAATGCCAAATGACCTGGTTTGATTTGCCTGTACCAGTCTAGGAGATTCATGGTGAGGGAGCCACAGTACAAAACCTGACTGCAGCAATTCTGGAAGAGTCAGGGTTACAGTCCATGCATGACTGTGATAGAAAAGTGAAAAGTTAAAAAGTTTTACTTTTATCGCCTTCCCAAAAGAGAAAATAAGCTTAAAATTCATCTCTGCACTAGATTTGGTTAAGCTGTGTGTGCAGGGTTGCTAAAGAGGCTGAGAAGGGCAATCTAATATTGCATTCATACTGAGGTTTGTACATTGGGTTTTGCTTCATAAATAATGTGAATTTGGGCAAATCAAAATTCAGCTATCAGAACTTTCAGAAGTAGGAAAATAAAATTTTCACAGATTAGATTAAAAGGATAACTCAGGTAAGGGGAGTATTTTAATACAGACAAACACGAAGTTTTCTAGTGCAGTGCCATTATGATAAGGTCAATAAATTATGGGTCCCTTTCCTTAGTCCCAAGCCAAACACTACAAAAAAGTAGGAAAATGAGTTTCAAACAGATGGGAATACATTTTTGAAGCACTTAACAAATTTACTTTGACTTTATGCAATATGAATGTAGTACTTTTTATAGCAATATACATTTTGCTTATAATTTCAGTTTACAATGATGTTGTGGTTTAAACTCTGCTAGATATTAAGAACTACACAGAAGTTCACTCTATGGTCCTGTATGTTCCCCTCTTACTACTTTTCTCTCCATGACAGAATGGGGAGAAGAATCAAAACAAAACTCATGAGACAAGAACATTTTAATATTTGAAAATAAAGTAATATACAGCAATAATGGTAAATTATAATGATAATGATTATAATGAAATGGGGAAACAAGAGATGCACAATGAAATTGCTGACCTATAGCACACTTGCTTTCCCAAACCCAAACTGTCCCCCCTTCCAGGTAACTCCCCTCAGTTTATATACTGGGCATCACATTTTATGGTGTGGAATGGCCCTTTGGCCAGTTTGGGTCCCCTGTACCCCCTCTCAGGGTTTTTTTTTTGGGTAACTCTTCATTGGCAGAGCATGAGACAAGAAAAAAGTCCTTGACTTAGGAGAAACACAATTTAGCAAAACCCAAAACATCAGTGTGCTATCAACACCATTCTCATTCTGAATCCAAATCACAGCACTGTAACAGCTGCTGAGAAGAAATTAACTCTATACTAACTGTAACCAGGACAAATGGTAAGGACAATTTTTTTCTCAGCTGGAAATTTTAGAGTTGCTTATCCCAGGTAGAGCTAAGTTTCTTTGAATGACTTAATTTTTCCACTGTCATATTTAGAGTGTGCTGTAAGACACTGTAGTATTTCTGAATTTTCCAAGAATGTAATTTTTACCGAAGTCATTGAAATATTACTCCAGTGATTTCATAGTTGAGAAATGAGCAGCCACATTCCCAGATTTAACTTGTGTTGAATGTGCATTGCTTTTGGGATTCTTCTCTTTTTTAATTACTAAAATTTTCATACAGGAGGAGTAAACAAGAAACCTAGAGAGAATGCCAACAGCTTATATTTCCTGCAGCATGAAGCTATGTATAAATATGACATGATGCATCCATTTCCCGTATGGAGCAAATATTTGTAATTGTCAGGATGATTGATGTTGAAATAATAATCAGCTTTTCTTTGTTGCAGTTTCAGAGAGAAGCCATAATTATGTGTGACAAATACTTTGGAATTGACCCTACTGTCTTTAAAAACTTCCATAAGTAATCTCAGTGGGAGAGGTGCACGCTAAGAGATTATTTCCGATTGAAAAGGAAGACATTTTTCTTTCACTGTTCACTATACATTTGACAGTAAATAATGGGGATTTCACTGTGGTATTTTCAGATATTTACATAATGGTTTGAAATGTGGTTGTGAAGAAAGAGAGGCACACACACACTAATTTACTTGCTAAATGGTTCCATCAGGCTTTTATTGAGCATTTCTTGGTTTTTTGTAAGATATACGAAGTGACAATTGCTTCTCATGATTTTGCATTGGAATAACTGTGCTTGTAAGAAATCTCTTTATCTTGCAAATTTTTCTCCTTAATTCCATAGAACCTTATATAGTCTTAGTACCTTTGCATTTGAAATGTTCATCAAACTGCTCATTTTCCACTCAAAGATACACAAGTGCAGGCTGTTCATGGCCCAGTACCATCTCTGTGTGATATATTTCATTTATAAAAAAGACCTTGACTTGGCAGATCAGATAAAAAATCAGAATATACCCTGCACCCACTCTGGAGATGGTCCAGCCCCCCTGCTCAAGCAGGGTAACTTAGAGCTGGTTACTCAGTACCAGGTCCAAATGGCTTTTGAAATCTCCAAGGAGGGAGACTCCACAACCTCCCAGGACAATCTGGGACAATGGTCAGTCACTCTCACAGGGAAAAAAGTGTTCTTTTATGGTCAGACAGGCCCCTCTGTGTTTCAGACTGGGCCTCTTTCCTCTTGATGTGAGGTGCCAAATAAATTGTTGCAGAAAATAAAAGCAGAAATGTAATCTCTGTTACACCAATGACCTGTAGAAAGAAAACAGACAAAAAGGCCCACTACAAGCTGAAAGCTTTGTAGTCTAAGTAAATGCCTCTTTGTTGTTATTGTCAGCTGAAGGAGCCCCTAAATTAATTCCTCAGTGGGAAGTACTAGTGGTATGGCCTTTATTTCAAGAAAATTTAGTATTAAGCTTACTTTCTGACTTCAGTACAAAAAGACAGAAAAATAGGCTTCTTTTCTTACGTGTGGGAGAGGATCATACCTTTGAACATGCCATGGCCTCTGTCTTTTCCCCTTCTGGATGACAGACCTTCAGTTTATGCAAATGCTCATTGCTACACTCACTCCTGTAGCACGGTACTACTTCTCACCAGCCTCTCTGCAGCAGCTGCAGACCAATGTCAAATACTTATTTGGTTTGTTTGTGCCCATGTCAACACAGGACAGCATTCCTTGCTTTCTGCCTCCACCTCTCTGTCTTTCGATTTCCAATAAAAATCCTTGTTACTTTCCAGCCCCTGCCAGCATTCTCTGATACACAAAAGTGGGTTGTGGATCAGATGTAGCCTCCTCTAGAATTGGCTTAATGTCAATCTCAAATTTGCTTTCTGTTGTGTTTGTCTCCAAGGATGGTGTCTGCACAGGACTGGGGGGTTTTAGTGCTGTTTTTCAGGGTCTGGGTTCTGCTTTGTTAGCTCCAAAGGGATGTGATATATATAACAAAGACTGAAAACCATTAGAGCCTCACATTCTGTTGACAGTACCATTTTACACAATAGTTTATTGCCTGCATGTTATCTTTCAGGAGAGTAGGATGCATCATTGATTTTAACTTGACTTTTCTTTTGTTCAGCTTAGCAAACAGACATTGTGAAAAAACCTCACAGCTTTACCTAAAATTCTTTTCTTTAAATGTCACAAAAGACTGAGTTAGGCCCAAAATATAGCCCTTTGTGCAAAATGGATGCAGAACCATAGTGTGAGCATGGCTGTTGAGGGAGTTTTCCTTAGAATTTTCTAAAATACTTAAGTTATAAAATAAGATGGTTTCTGACACTATTGAAACCTATGAGACAGCAATATTTTACTGTTTCATAACAACTGGTGAATGCAATTCACAAGTATAATTTTCATTTGTCCTAAATCTGCCATCCTCCTTTCTGCTAAGCCTTTATGTCATTAAGCTCCTCTTCCTATCACAGCTGCAATCAAAATCACAGGGCAAAAAAGTGTTTTCCTAATTTGAACTAGACTTGATATTTTTTAAGCTCTCATTTTATTTTGGAAGGGTGTATTAGCTGTGAGCAAGAAGATGATTAGTGACAGGGACCTTACAAACAGCTCACAGCACTGAGAGGAGTGTGACTATGCCTTCATTTCTGCAGGGTCCTGTGCTGTGATGTGGCTCTACCAAAACACAGACTAAAAGTGCTGGAAGGGTTTTCATTGTCTTTGGATGTTACCTTCCCTCCTGGTCTTAAATGTGCATGAAAAACATTTTGAGAGGCTGTAAGGACTTAAAGATCACAGTTGCCTCTCTCAAACACTGCTCCCACAGAAGGACTTCTCCATGAGATGGGTACAGACTCCAAGCCTGGGGAAGTTGTGGCTATCACATCAGGGGTAATGCACCCAGAAAAAATTTCCTCTGTGGCAATCTATGTAATGAAGCAGCTGCTTATCTGTAACCACCAAAGCCACCTCCCTAATTTAATATAACCAATAGAACAAGAGAACTGTGAAGCCAATGAACATTAGTTCCTTTGTTTGTTAAAATGTATAAATGGCAAAACAAATCAGGAGCAACATGTATAAGGAAGATGGGTTGATTAAAACAATTAAGTGTGAACATTCCTTCCATATGTTTGGTGTCTTTAGGCTGTGATCATTCTACAGTGTGTGTAGGTACTTTGCTATTTAATGTTAGATCATTTTAAAGAATGGATTGATCTATTGATGTTTACAGCAAAGTAAGGATTAAAATACTCTGCTTGACTGATTAAAGATTCTCTGTCTCGCTGGAGATCCCTGAATATATAAAGTAAAATGAAACTGATGAAAGTTCTCTCTTACATCTTCTCTGACCACTGGGTTTATCCTCTACTCTCCTCTGGTTTTATGAGTCTGGTCCTTCTCTCATTGGGTTTTCTTCCAAGTATGAGTCTAAAATGTTCCAGAAAATCTTTGGCTTTAAAAGTACTTGTCATTGGCTTAAAGCAGCAGCCAGAGAAGTCATCACTTATGCCAGTGACATTAATCTTGTTTTCTTTAACAAAGAGAAATGGGAACTAATAATCTATGGAATGAGGCTGTCTTGTCACCTTCTTGTAGCATGGCATAGATTTTCACCCAGTTTTTTAACATAATTCCCTGTGTTTATGTGGTGTCCAGTCATCAGACAAGATATCTTGTCCCTATTAAAAGAGTTCAGAAGTGTTAATTTCTGCCACTGTAGGACTGACCCCTTTAGTGCTTTTTCTAGGATTTTCTGGGGTGGGAATAATTGTTCAGGGGATTTGTCCAATCACTGAGTGTTGGTATAAATTAGTTGTGCTTTGTTCTTTATATTTTATATGAAAACACCTGGACAGCCATAAAGATTCAGGAATTTTAAATTATCATAGAATGTGCTGGGTTGGAAGAGGCCCATCAGGATCATTGAGTCCAGCTGCTGGCCTTGCACAGAACACCCCAAGGGTCACTCCATGTGCCTGAGAGTGTTGTCCAAACACTTCCTGAACACTCTCAGGCTTGGTGCTGTGACCAGTGCCCTGGGGAGCCTGTTCCAGTGCCCAGCCACCCTCTGGGGGAAAAGCTTTTTCCTGATATCCAACCTAAAGCTCCCCTGACTCAGTTTCATGTTGGTTCCTTGAATTCTGCCACTGGTCATGAGAATGAGGAGATCTTTGGCACAGTTATAAAGTTTTGGGTTCAAGGAATATGTCAGAAAACATCAGGGGAGCTCATCCACTTGGTATCACTCCACAGGCATCAGAGCATTGTCACAATACCAATATTTTGTGGGTGAGGAACACCATTTTCTGTGTTTTTTCTTCTTCTATTCTGCTTGAGACCCAGAAATTTAAATTCAGAGTATGTACTTTTCATGATGTTGTGGTTTTTTTAATCCATTTCATTGCTGAACTTCTTACTGCTCAAACTTGCTTACTGTTCAAAGAACTGGCCATTTTCAAACTATTTTGTAAGCTTCAATATTACTGGGTGGACTACTGTAGATAAGGAATTCTTAGTGCTATCTTACTGGGATGTTGATACCATGGGATCGTTTTGCTCTCCCTATCAAAACAGCATGGATTTATTCCTCACTCTTTTTCCCTGTAAGTTCTTTAATTCACTGACAGTTTAACTGATCAGTGTGACAAAAATTTGGTTTAACCACTGACTCCTGTAAATGCTATAGGCTGAAGCAGAGCATCTTTTCAACAGCTTTTGGAGAACTGAGATTAAAAGCAATCAAAGAATACAGATATTTCTTGACTTGAGGGTATGTTTGAACACATGGAGCAGAAAAGGCTCATACAAATCTAGTTAGGTGAAGAGATTAGTTTCCACAAACCCACAAAAAGCCCTATAAATGAAACTGATACGTCTGAATTTGAAAGTTTCTTTGAAGTTTGTTTCATAAAATTGGTTTTCAACCCTACAAGGTATTTTCAACTGTCAACATTCCTGCAGGTTCTTATTTCCTGTCAGCACCACAATATCTCTGCCATGAATCAAGGACATGCAGTGGTGATGATCAGGAAGAGCTCAGCCAGAAAAGTCCCTGTGTTGCAGGGTCTGGGCAGCTATCACCTGAAAACATGTGGATTAATGGTGGAAGCCTCACTGCTTCAATGGCTGACAAAGGAAAAATGATTTGGCAGCTAAAGAAACCAGAAGAGCACCTTGTCCTTTCTTGAATGCATTTTCTCCTTTTTGAGCTGCAGAATGTCAGAGGAGTTAAAAGCAGACAGAAGGATTGAAAATAGGTATGTGGGTGACTGTAAATGTTCTCTTTTCAAGTTCTCTTGCATGATAGCAGTAGTAAGCTGATGTGGGCTTATTGGCACCAATGCACATAACTGCATGTGCGTTCCTTCTTTTCAAGAAATAAGAGCTTTTTAGATCACTCCTATCAAAACAACTACATATATGTATATATATGCATTTAATAAAAATCAAAACATTTTTCATTGCCTTGAACTCAGAGAACTTTGTTGCAAATTAGCTCTAATGAATCTGTTAGGTGCTCTTTCTCTCTGCTTCTATCTACCTCTTATTTTGAGCAGTATCTTAGATTGGTCTCTGCATCTTGTGCTGGAAGGATATTCCCCAAGAGGTGAGGAAGGTCATTCAACCTGTTTTCCATCAAGGACAGTGTGTGGAAATTGCTCAGATTTCTGAGACTTCCTGGACACAGCACCAAGCTGCCCGAACCCCCCATCTCTTGAGGCAGAAGTGTGACAGCGACTTAATCTGAGGGATACTAAATCTGATATGAAATTGGGTAATATGTCCTTTTTTACTCTCTTATAGAAGCTCTCAGTTATTCAAGTTGATGTTTTGACCTTGCCTTTGCTCCGTTTTAAGGGAAAAGTCCCAAAATTTCATCTCCTTTAACCTTTCTGCATTCCCCTCTCCTGCATACACAGGTAAGACTGAGTCTGCTCCCACCAGAAAAATCTGCTTTTTATGCATTTTTCTTACCACTGACCAGACACTGTTGCTGCAGTACAGAACCAATTTCATCCTTGTCATGTAAAAGAATTTACTGCTTAATTAAAAAGTAACCCAATGTGAAGCTTCCAAATAAAACATGCAAATCACAATGCAATCCTTACCTTTTAGGCTTTGGGCCAATGCTACTGCCCACCTTGGAAAATAATCTTCCTTCCTCATAGCTGTCCTGTTTTTTCAGTGTCCTAAAATGATTACAGGATGCTACTGCTATCAAAAAAGCTGTTTTTTCTTTAATGTCAATGCTAGTCAGCTCATATCTGGGTGCCTAAAAAGAGATTTTTAGTCTCCCTGTTTAGAGAGATTGAGATTGTAGGCAACAGCAACTAAAGCATTTTACCTCTCATTACTAGCCATATATTTTTGCATATACTCCTAGAAAAAGGTTGAATGAAAAAGATCAGCATTTTTGCAGTTAATACTGTCCAAAAAGTAGCAGAATTCTAGAGTGAAGAGGTTTCTGGGGTTCCAAGTGGCTGATAAACCATAGGGAAATTAATATAATGAAAATCTAGCTTTGTAAAAAACAGAAAGGAATCACACAAAAAAAGCTGTTAAAAGATTATAAAAATTTACAATAGTCAGTAGAATTTATGTTACTCTCTTTCCCTCTGCACTTCATCTCTTATGAGAGAGGATGATTTTTATTTGGGGTTGAATCAAAGTTGATTTTCAAAGTATTATTTCCAAAAACGTTTTACACTGTTATAGGTCCTATGTAGTGAATACACAAGATCTTCCCATAGGGTCATTAAATAACATGATCTTCACCCAAGATCAATTTCTATACCCCTTCCACAATGGTCATATATGATCCTGAGCAAATCACATTTTTTTTGTGCTTAAAACAAAGGGATCTCTCAGACAGGTCCTCCCAACCTGAATTATTGCTTTATTGTATGGTCCCATCTTGAGGCAACTCTATTTTGCCATGCCAAAGCAGTCTAGCTCATTTTATGTGAGACTAGATGGACACATAGTCCTGGAATTCAGATGTGATAAGACCTTGTGACAGAAAATAAACTCCTTTTTATCCAAGCCAATAAAATATAATAACTGTATTTTACACTTTAACATTAAATGTTAATTTTCCCCAAACCCAGGCCTTATGAATTTTGGATTAATTCCATTTTTGAAAGCAATGTGGTATTTTTGCGCTTCACAGTTTCTATAAAATAATGCAATGGTCTGGTGTTGCAAAATAAATGTGTATTTATGAACTAGTAATAGCAATTAATATAGCGGAAAGTCCTTGAGGAAATTAATAATTCTGTAACAGGATTTTAATAATGTAAAGAGAAGAAGGCATAGGATTACATACTCAAAAAGGGAGATAAAACCCAGAGGTGGGTGTTTTGTCATTGGGTGGACAGGCTCTGTCCCCTGAGTTGGTTTGAGTCACAGAATTGGAGAATGGGTCAGGTTGGAAGGGAGCTCAGTGGGTAAGGTGGTCCAACCTCCCTTCTCAAGCAGGGTCTTCCCAGAGGACGTGGCACAGGATGGTGTCCAGAAGGCCCTTGGATATCCCCAGTGAGGGACACTCCACAGCCTCTCTCAGTGCTTTGGCACTGCACAGGAAAGTTCTTCCTCATGTTCAGGGGGAATTTCCTGGGCATCAGTTCCTGCCCATTGCCTCTTGTCCCATTAGAGTTCTGGCAAAGAAATGTGAGGTGACAACGTAATCCAAACAAGGTCCATGCATATTGGACATCTGTAATGGAGACACACAGACCAGAGGGGATTTAAAGCTGAGCTGACAAGTTCTTGCCTTTTCTATGCTTTACTACCAAGCTCAAAGTTTGCTAATGGAAAAGCTTTATTTTTTTCCCAATTTAATAACTTTTAATGAAGTCTTCTGTCAACCAGCATATCATGCTAACTGCTCAAAAGAGAAGGAAAACTTTCAGATAAATACCATATGCTATTTTAATTTGTTTAGATGGAATTAAAACTTGTACAAAACTTCCATCTTCCTAGGATCTGATCCAAAGTGCTCATTCTGGGTGAAATTAAGCATTCTTTTACTCTCACACAATACTAGTTCACTGAAATTAATTTGCACAGACGTGAGGACAGAATTCGGCCCGCTCTATTTAAACTATATACATATATAAGATAGATTTTATTTATATGTGCAATCCAGTAAAGTAGCTTAAATAGAGTAGGATGACCAGGAATATTTTTGTTATTCAGTCTCTTCCTTCTCCATTTACTGTTCTTTTTTGTGTACACCATGCATTCCAGGTTCTAGTTTATGCAGGTTATGTGTGACATAAAATGTCACACATTTTATAAAATTAAAGGTGGTAGGTCTGCATATTCATCTAATAAATAATAACTAACATTGTGTATGTAATGTCAATACAGAAATAACTAATTTCAATAGAATAACTCCTATGTTTATGTTCTGTTAGTGTGATTTAAACAAATCAACAAAGTTTGGAATAGATCATTCTCCTTAAGAAGCATGAAAAGCAATTATCATATTACAATGCCAAAACTTTCAGTCTTCTTTGGCAGAGAAATTTGTACTGTGTAGGCATGACAAAAAAAAAAAAAAAAAAAAAAAAATCTGAGACCCCACCTGCAGTGGGACTCCAGCTCTGGGACTCCCAGCACAGGAGGGACATGGAGGTACTGGAGTGAGTCCAGAGGAGGGACATTCAGATGATCAGAGGGATGGAGCACCTCTCCTAGGAAAGGCTGAGAGAATTGGGATTGTTCAGTCTGAAAAAGAGAAGCTTCAGGGTGACCTAACTGTGGCCTTTCAGTACCTGAAGGGAGCCTATAGCAAGATAGAGAATGACTTTTAACAAGAACATGTAGTGACAGGAAAAGGGGAAATGGGTTCAAACTGAAAGAGAATAAGTTTAGATTGGAAATTAGGGAAAAATTCCTTACTGTGAGAGTTTTGAGGCACAGGAACAGGTTGCCCAGAGAAGCTGTGGATGCCCCGTCCGTGGAGGTGTTCAAGGCCAGGTTGCAGGGGGGTCTAAGAAATCTGGTCTGTTGGAAGGTTTCCTTGCCCATGGCAGTGGGTATTGGAACAAGATGATCTTCAAGGTCCCCTTCCAACCCAAACCATTCCATGATTCTATGGTTCTATAAAAATTATTGATCTGACATATACATATTTTTTGCATATGCTCCAGTCACTTTATGAGAACAATGAGGCTGCAGAACGTTGTCAAAGATGTCATCTTTTCTTGAACAGAACTTCTGTCCTTGATGGCCCCTTTCAGGTTGCAGTGCAGTACAACACAGTCTGACTACTGTGCAGCTACAGACACTGGCACTGTGAGCTTACAATGTACTGAAAGGCTTTATTTTTCATATAGTATGAAATCTGATAAAAGAGTATAAACTTTAGTCTCAGAGAAAAAAAAGGTTTTATACATGAAATTGTAAATCACCAGTATTTACTTTAAATTTTAATGAAATCCAATATGGTACAGACTACATAAAGCACTTCAAACAACTTCTGTATACATTTGGAAAAGTATAAATAGATAGGTCTTTACTCTGACTCTTGTATTTTCGTTATTTAATAAAGTTTTCATAGGTAAAAATTTATGCAGGAAAATAAACTTAGTTTGGAATATGATGGCAAAGCCGCAAAATACAGCTTTACAAGTCATACCAGAGGGGGATTGTTTATGTATATGCTGAGTGGAAAGAACATACAAATGAGTTATTGCTGATAGGCAAATGGCTCAGCTTGTAAAAAGGTAAAAGCAGAATTGTTCTCACTGCAGAGTGCTGTAGGAACACATGCAAGCAAACAATATGTGCTTGATGCCTTTCCTGAGGTAGATGACCTTGTCGTGGCCATGAATCTCCTCACAGGACAGGCTTAAACAGTTGAGCATGGCCCAGTTTATATTTGAAATGGGTTTGGGACACTATTGCTTTGAATCTTTGACTCATTTCCAGTGAAAATATTTCCAGCTCTTATACACAGTCCTCACCACTGGTCATCGGTGCTTTCACTGCTGGTCAAAATCTTATTGGCCTTTGGGCATTGTCCAGGTTGAGCTGGTCAGAACAGAAAAGGATTCAATAGGAAAATAATTATATTAAGCAGTTTGAAGTTCACAGGCTTTGAAACTGATCTGTCTTTTCCCCAACCTTCTTATTCATATAATTTAAACTAAACTAGGAATACTTCTTTAGGCAAAGGAGAAGCGTCATACAGGTTGACATCTAGTAAGTTTTAACACTTTTCATTAGATATTAACAAAAAGCAGTTGCAAAATGCTGCAGAAGATTGCAAAAGTAGATTATATTCCACTTTTCCAAGTTTCTATATACCATCTACATGCAGAGGGTCAATTCCTGTGTAACCAGGAATAATAAAAGGTTTGGCCTACAAGATAAGGGGAGAGCAATGGATATTGACTATCTAGAATTTAGGAAGGTTTTCAATGCTGTGTCTGATAAGATCTTCGCAGACAAGTTGAAAAAAATGTGGAATAGAAATCTCAGTGAGGACCTCATTAACATACATAAATACTAGAAGATGAACCCAGGCTCTTTTGTGGTGCCTAAGGAAAGGACAATGGATAATGGATAAAAGCAGAAACCCAAAATTTCATCTGAACGTCAGGAAACACTCTTTTACTGTAAGGGTGGCTGAACACCTGCACAGGCTGCCGAGAGAGGTTGTGGAGTCTCCATCTTTGGATATACTCAAAACCTTTCTTGATGTGGTCCAGCGCAGCTGGTTTTGTAGGGGTTTGGAACACAGGTTCCTGCCAACCTTGACCATCTCATGTTTTTCTGTGATGCAGGAGTGAAAAAAATCCTCTAGAACTTGAGTACAGCCACACACAGAAGTGTTTCCTATTTCACATCAGAGGAAAGGAATAGAAAGAACACTCCTTAGAAGTTGCATATGTTTCAAATCTTTCAAAGGCAGAAATAGTCGGTTTTGTTTATTTCTTTTTTAATGCAAAACCAATCTCCATGGAGCTACAGTGCGTGTTGAGGCTAAGGTACATGGTACATGTGAACTGATAAACAGAAGAGGAGAATGGAGCCCTTCTGTGTTGTGGACTTCCCCCTAAATAAGCAGTTGTTTGCTCTACCATTAAAATCATCCATAAAATTTTCTTTGGATGTCACGAAAGGTTTTGTTTTGTTTTGTTTTGTTTTGTTTTGGGGGAAATTATGTTTTTCATAAACCTGCTGAGAATTTCCATCATACCTCCCATGGTTCCTTAGCAGAGTACTGCACCCTTCATGCCAATCCAGTGCTTCCCTTGTGGCAGAGAACTCCAGAAGGGTGATATACAAGAATGGCCAAGAGACCCTTCACTATGAAAAATAGTTCCCAGATACATTGCCAGACTCAAAAATGAAAAATAATAGATTTGTTCCTCTGTTTCTTAAGAAAGCAATAATAAAAGGACAATGTATCTATATCCCCTAAAAAGATAAGGTTTATCTCTTTCTGAATTCACGTCAAGTGAAGTATGAAGGAAATTCAGCCACGTCTGTAATAAAAAAAAAATAAAAAAAATTAAAAAGTCTAGCTTTGTTTGTTTTTAAGCGTGATATGGAGAAACATATTTAGCAACCAGCCACAAGGCAGTAAAATTGATTTCTGGTTTATCTGGTATAGCTCTGAGTCTCTCACTGAGCTGGGAAATAATTGATTGCTTGGAGCCTTGTAGTAGTAGTTAAAAATTGATAAATGCTAAAGCCAGCACAGTGTTTTATAGATTCTCAAGAATTGTGGAGCCTCCATATTTCTTTCTCATCACCAGCCCTAGATCATGTGGTGAAATTTAAAACATGCTTCATCTTAGTCTTAGTAAATTATATTCAGCAAATCTAAGACCTTTTACTGTGGGATAGAAAGGAAAATCCTTAGTTACATAGCACTGATGAGCAATATATGAAGCCAAGTATGTTTTTACAGTTTAGACTACTGTTTTAGATCAGCTGATTAAATTCCAGTAAAAACCTACAGAATGTCTATGTCTGTAATCATGGTTTGTTAAATTGATATTTAGAAAAATTATTGGTATTGACAGCTAAGACACTTGTAAATAAATAAAAATACTGTACTGAATAAAGAAATAAACTGCTGTTAAAAAAAAAAAAAAAAACAAACCAACAAACCAGTACCAGATCCCATTTAGCAAAGAAATCCTTAAAGTTTTCATTAATCTAAGTTTTCCTTTATTAGTGCAGGAAGCTGGCTTTTTATATCAGCTGAATTTTATATTGGGGCACAGATGCTGGTTCTATATACATCTTAGTACAAATTATCACAGTGTAATGATGCTTCTCCCACATCACATTAGTAAATAAATATCTTAGTTTCATAGTTATTCACTAAAATAGAAAACCAATATGCGAAAGAATTGATTATTGAGGTAAGTTTCCCTACCAGTTTCTTAACTGAATAGAAAATACAGCAGACAACAGAACTCTGCCTCTTGCATCTTACATTTGGAGCTGGAGCTCAAATTATTTATTTGCTGACTATTTTGCTAAGCAAACAAAAATGTTTTAAATTGTTTCTGTAAACTCAGCAACTTAGCACTTAACTTCAACATTGCTAGCTACATCTGGGATCAAACTGCATTTTCCCTTTGCAGATCAGTGAGACAGGAGATTAGCATCAAAATAATCTGTTTATTCATGAAAATCCTGCTTTCTAAGGCCATGGGATGAAGTTGATCTTCAAGTCAGACCACCTCTGTCTTGTTATGACAGAGTCCATAACATTTCACACTGCAACGCTTGTAGCAAGCCCAGTGGCCTTTGGAATGCTGCAGTGCATTGGTATTCTTCTTGTCAGCATTATTAATGTTTTAGAAGAGCTAATGTGATGAAGACTTGAAACATAATTACAATAGTGATGGAATTAAATCCTTGTCCTCCACTTGCTCCTTCATTTTCTACTCTGGGACTGTTTTATCTCCTACCTTGAAGAAGAGGATAGAGAGGGAAAGAAAATTAGCAAGCACAACCGTATTCTGAAGGAGCTGCTTTCCCACCAAATCACATGACACTGAATAAACTCTAATTAAAATGTCCCT
>JACBWW010000142.1:5577-23624 GCA_020086605.1 Lanius collurio
TCTCCGGGGCAGCCGGCGCCGCCTGCGCTCCCGATCCATCCCAAGCAGAACCGGATCACCCCCATCCAGAAACCCCGCGGCCTCGACCCCGTTGAGATCCTGCAGGAGCGTGAGTACAGGTATGGCCCCACCTGGATTTCGTGTGAATTCCCAGGGTTCCTCCCAGTCCCAGCTGCACTCATGCCATGTTTCTTCTTCTTGAGACCCCTCTGGATGAGTAAGAGGACTTTTTCCTTGGAATTCCTGGAGTTTCTCCCAGCCCCAACTGCCCCCATTCTGTTTTCCCTCTTCCTGATGTCCACAGGTCCAGAGGAATGTTTGTTTTCCTTGGAGATTCCCAAGGTTTCTCCCATGCCCAACTGCCTTCATCCCATCTTTCATCTTCCAGAGGAACGAGCTGGAGAACATTTTCCTTGGAGATTCTTCCTGACCCTTCCCAGCTCCGTTGCCCTTCCCTGGCCGCACTCCCACCCTGCTGTGTCCTTGTTCCCGTGGGGATCCCCAAAACCCATCCCAGGATTCCGGAAGCGACTTCCCAATGCCCTCGCCCTGCTCCCATGCTCTTCCCAACGGGAACTAGGATGGGAGTGGAGCTGAACTCATCCTGAAATCCCTCTCCCTCCTTTGCAGGCTCCAAGCCCGCATCGCCCACCGCATCCAAGAGCTGGAAAACCTTCCTGGCTCCCTGGCTGGCGACCTGCGGACCAAAGCGACCATTGAGCTCAAGGCTCTGCGGCTGCTCAACTTCCAGCGCCAGGTGAGCACCGGGATTGGGGGGCAGGGAGGTTGCGGGGTCACCCTGGGGGCTAATCCCGCACGGTTTTCCCGGGCTTGCAGCTGCGGCAGGAGGTGGTGGTGTGCATGCGGCGGGACACGGCCCTGGAGACGGCGCTCAATGCCAAGGCCTACAAGCGCAGCAAGCGACAGTCATTACGCGAGGCCCGGATCACGGAGAAGCTGGAGAAGCAGCAGAAGATCGAGCAGGAGCGGAAGCGCCGGCAGAAGCATCAGGTCAGGGGGTTCCTGGGAATTGGGAGAGGAAGGTGGCAGGAGTGGAGGTTTTAAGGGAATCACCTGATTTGGGGGGTTGGGGAAAGTTGATTCTGGATGATGGTGGCCAAGAGTTTGGTGATGGCCCCTGGGACCCTCCACTGACTGTCGGGACCCTCCAATTCCTGTTGCTCTCTTCCAATGACCACCGATCCCTCCCGACTCCACCATTCTCCAACTTCCCGCGCATTCCCCACGCACCGAGCCCTTCGATCTGACGCCCGTGTCCTGTCCCCGCAGGAATACCTCAACAGCATTCTGCAGCACGCCAAGGACTTCAAGGAATACCACCGGAGCGTGAGTGGGAAGATCCAGAAGCTGACCAAGGCAGTGGCCACATACCACGCCAACACCGAGCGTGAGCAGAAGAAGGAGAACGAGCGCATTGAGAAGGAACGGATGCGCCGGCTCATGGTGAGCCATATGTGGGATACCGGGAAAAAGGCAGCCAAGAGACGGGAGGGACAAGATCGGGGCGGAGGTGGCGGGGTCTTTGTCTTTGCTGAGGGTGAGGAAGGGCACCAGGGGCCGTGTGGCGTAGGGTCAGGGTGTTCCCAGCTGCTCCCAGGTGACCGCAGGTGTGTTGTTTGCCCCGGTCAGGCAGAGGATGAGGAGGGGTACCGGAAGCTCATTGACCAGAAGAAGGACAAGCGCCTGGCCTACTTGCTGCAGCAGACAGACGAGTACGTGGCCAACCTAACAGAGCTCGTGCGGCAGCACAAGGCAGCCCAGGTGGCCAAGGAGAAGAAAAAGAAGAAGAAGAAGAAGGTGGGAGAAAGGAGAAACTTCAGGAATGGCACCGGGAACAGCTCACAGAGGGAACGCCAGGGCTGTACTGCCCAGGCTGACTCCTCTCTCCTTCCACCTCCTCCTCTACTTTTTTTCCTTTCTTTCCTTCCCTTTCTCCTCTTCTCCTTCCTCTTCTCCTTCGTCTTTTTCTCTTTCTCTCCTTGCACTCCTTTTTTTCTCTTTCCTTTATTCCTCCCCTTCTTCTCTTCACTCTTTTTCTCCTTCTCTTTCATTTTGTCCTCTCCTTTTCTTCCTTCCCTTTTTTCCTCTCTTTCCTCTTCATTTTTCCTTCCTTTCCCTCTTCTTTCTTTTCTTCTTCCTCCTCCTCCTCTCCTTCCTCTCCTTCCTTTTCCTTGTCCTCCTGCCCCATTTCTCCCGCAGAAGGTGGAGAACACGGAGGGACAGGCTCCGGCCATTGGCCCTGATGGGGAGGTGAGTCTGGGCTTGTCCCACAGATCCTGGGATGGCCGGGAAGGGGCCGCAGAGATCATCCCACTCCAGCCCACCGGAGGCGGGGAGCACAGGCCATGTCCTACCGCGTCCATCGGGATCCTCCCTTCACCCCCACTTTTCCCAGTGGGTTAAGGGGGTTTTGAGGCCAAGAATTCCCAATCCCAATCCACTGGCCCCTCCCGCAGCCGCTGGATGAGACGAGCCAGATGAGCGACCTCCCGGTAAAGGTGATCCACGTGGAGAGTGGGAAGATCCTCACCGGCACCGATGCGCCCAAGGCTGGGCAGCTCGAGGCCTGGCTGGAAATGAATCCCGGGTATGCCAGGAATAGCAGGAGCAGGGGCCTCAGAGTGCTGCAACTGAGAATACCAGAGCTGGGAGCTGGGAGGGAACAGAGTGCTGAGAATGCTGGGGCTGGGAATGTAAATGGGAAACTGGGCATGCTGGAGGCAGGAATGGCAGTGGAGGACTGGGAATGGGGGTAGGGAGGTAGGAATGCTGGACCCGGGAGGAAGTCAGAGGCTGGGAGTGCAAGAGCTGGAAGGGAACAGGGACCTGGGAACACCAGAGCCAGATTCCATTTGGAATTCCCTGTTCCCCGTTTTTTCCCCCCAGGTACGAGGTGGCTCCACGCTCCGACAGCGAGGAGAGTGGCTCTGAGGAGGAGGAGGAGGTGAGTGGGATCCCGCCATGTTCCCACTGGGAGTGTTCTGGGAAGAACAGCAAAGAGCTGACCTTGGCAATGGCTGTTTGGTAGCTCAAAAAAAAATGGGATAAAATGGAATGGAACAGGACGATAATGTGGATTAAAATGAGACAAAATAGTAGGGTAACATGAAATAAAGCTATAGGATAAAGTGAGACAAAACAATAGAATAAAGTAGGATAAAATTAATTCTAATGGGATAAAAAATGGGAAAAAAGTTGTAAAAAATGGGATGAACTGAGATGAAAATGGAACAAATTAGTGGGATAAAATGGAATCTCTGTGTTGAACAAGTGCCAGGCAGCCAGGAGCACTTGGAAATTCCCTTTGGGAGATACAGGTTTTCATCCTCAGTATTCTGATGTGGCCCATTCCAAAAGGTGCAGCAGGATCCTGTGGGAGCCTTTCATCTCTGTGAGCTTCGGGTGGGAGGGGCAGGTGCTTCCCAGGGTGTTCTGGGACAGTTTTCCCTCCTGCAGGAGGAGGAAGAGGAGCAGCCACAGCCGGCACAGCCGGCACTGCCCGTGGAGGAGAAGAAGAAGATTCCAGATCCAGACAGCGACGATGTCTCGGAAGTGGATGCCCGACACATCATCGAGTGAGCTCTTTTTCCTGCTCCAGCCTCCCATTCCCAATCGCTTCCCTGCCCCAGGGATGGGGTTCCACTAGCAGCATTCCCCCATGCCCATTTTTTTTCCACATCTTCCCAAGACAAGCTTTAACACATGGCATTTTATCTGGAAATGCAGTGGGAAAACAACACAGGATTGACGGCACTTCCCAGCAATTCCCCCAATAGCATCATCCTTCATCCCTTCCTTTTTTCACCCAAGAATGCAAATCATCTCCCTTCCTCCTTGTTTTCCCTTTTCTGCCCATGAGGAATAGGGATCTCCCACTCTCATGCATATTTTTCCCTCCCAAGATCACGCTCTCTTCCATTATTCCTATTTTTCTCCCTCTCCTGCTGTTTATCCCCCCATATTCCCTTGCACCCCACTCTGACCCCGTTCCCTGGTGCGCCATGACACGTTACCTGGGTTTTCTGGGCAGGAATGCCAAGCAGGACGTGGATGATGAGTACGGGGTGTCGCAGGCACTGGCACGGGGGCTCCAGTCCTACTACGCCGTGGCTCACGCCGTGACTGAGCGCGTGGACAAGCAGTCAGCCCTGATGGTCAATGGCGTCCTCAAGCAGTACCAGGTCTGGGAAGGTCGGAGATGTGGGGGTGCCAGGGGAGGTAACAGAGGTTGCAGTGGTCCAGGGAGGGGATGAGGAGCTGGATCTGATGAAGACCTGCGGTGGGATAACAGCTGTGGCAGGATAAGGAATCGGAGCTGGTACAGCATAAGGACTCAGAGCTGGGAAGGAATAACAAGCTGGAGAGGGATAATGAGTCTGAGGTGGTGTGGGATAATAAATGGAATGGTGTGGGATAATGAAATGGAGCCGAAGCAGGATAATGAGCTGGACTCACTCCCTGCTGAAAGCCAAACCCATCACGTGCCCTGTGAATCCATGGAATATCCCAATTCCTGCAAATGGCTCTGAACAGTTAACCTCGACCTGGTTACTGGCTTGTTTGCACACGTGCAGGGCAGAGGGGAAGGCCAGCCGCTCTCCCACCCCCATTCCTACCCCCGTCCACGTTCCTGCAGATCAAAGGCCTGGAGTGGCTCGTGTCCCTGTACAACAACAACCTCAATGGGATTCTGGCGGATGAGATGGGATTGGGGAAGACCATCCAGACCATCGCCCTCATCACGTACCTCATGGAGCATAAGCGGATCAATGGCCCCTTCCTCATCATCGTCCCACTCTCGTGAGTGCTACAGCGCCTGAAAAACCCCACCCAGACGCCGCTCCAGCCCCACATTCCCAGATTCCCACCCTTTCTGTGTCTTTCCCCCAGGACTTTGTCCAACTGGGCCTATGAGTTTGACAAATGGGCTCCTTCTGTGGTCAAGGTCTCCTACAAGGTGAGCGTCACATTCCTTGGATTCCAGCTTCCCTTTTCCTCTTCCCGCTCTGTTACCATTATCCCAAGGAAGCCTCACTGCATCCCAGCCCCAAATCCATGAAAATCCGTGAAATCCCATTTTATGTTGTTCCTCGGCAGCAGGAACCCCCAAACCTCCTCACTTTGCTGTTCCCTGTGGATAACATTCCCCCCGCTTCCGGGAATTCCATTCTGGCCTGACGTAACCGGTTGGAATTCTCCCTGCAGGGCTCTCCGGCAGCACGACGCGCCTTCGTCCCACAGCTCCGGAGCGGAAAATTCAACGTCTTGCTTACAACATACGAGTACATCATCAAGGATAAGCACATCCTGGCCAAGGTGAGGCTGGGAAGCACTGGACTCGGAGGTTTTCCCAATCTTACTGTGCTCCAGGATGCTGCAAACAGGAAAATCCTTGTCTTTTTCATCCCCAAATCCTGATACTTTATTCCCTGGCGCCTCTGCAGGAGCTACTTCCCCTCAGTGGCCAAAGCTGAGGCGGAATTCCTGCTCCTAATTTCTGGCGATGTGTCCCACGATCCAGTGGATATGTGGTTCCCTTTGCTTGAAAAGTTCCCTGGATAATTAATATTAATTGGATCCCTACAAGACTCTCACTGCCAAGGGGTTTGGATCCACGGCCACGGGGGGAGGATAAGTGGGATGGAGCAGTTGTGCTGATGGAGCAACATTCAGATAATGCTCTAAATCCCAAATTTTGAGATTGAGAGATTAGGGCCTCCTCATCAGTGGACCTGGGATCCACCATCCTGGCAGGGACCCGCTGGATTCCCATCCTGGTGTGAATCACCTGGATTCTGATCCTGGTGTGGATCTCTCCTGGGGCGGGGGGACACTCCCAGCATATTCCTCTCTCAGATCCTTTTTGAGCTGCTCTGGCATCTCCGAGCCATCACGGGCTACTCTGGGCACATCCCCACCCCTCAGTTCCCGCCATCCCTGCCCTTCCTGCTCCCACAGATCCGCTGGAAGTACATGATCGTGGACGAAGGGCACCGGATGAAGAACCACCACTGCAAACTGACTCAGGTGCTCAACACCCACTACGTGGCCCCACGGCGGCTGCTCCTCACCGGGACCCCACTCCAGAACAAGCTCCCGGAGCTCTGGGCCCTCCTCAACTTCCTGCTCCCAACGATCTTCAAGAGCTGCAGCACCTTTGAGCAGTGGTTCAACGCGCCCTTCGCCATGACCGGGGAGAAGGTGCGGGAAAGGGGAAATGCTGAAGCGGGTGGGGGCTGCTGGCAGTGAGGGTGGGCTTGGAGTTCATGTTAATGGGTAAGGAGGGGTTGGAAGCATCCCTGGAGCTCTGGGATGTGGATCAGTGTTGCCACTGAGGGCTCTGTTCCCTTGTCTGGGTGCCAATTCCCTTCCTTGGTGACAATTCCCTGCCCTCGTCATCCTAGGAGATGCTCACAGAGCTTCATCCCACTCTGGACTTGCTGTTGGGTTGAGCAGGCAGTTGGATTGATCCCGCTAGGAATTGGGGGTCAGGGGATTCTTGGAGCAGAGGGACCCAGCGTTTTGGGATGTTGGGGTTCCATCCAGTTCCATTTTCTGGTGACAATTCCTGTTCTTGGTGACAATTCCCTTTGCTGGCCAGGTGGACCTGAATGAGGAGGAGACGATCCTCATTATCCGTCGCCTGCACAAAGTGCTCCGGCCCTTCCTGCTCCGGCGCCTCAAGAAGGAAGTGGAAGCTCAGCTACCGGAAAAGGTGACGCCAGGAGTCCTCTTGCCTTTCCCCATTCCAGGATACGACTGGGGGGGTCCGTCCTGCTCTTACACGTCCTGGGATGTGCACTTGGAGCTTCTTCCCTCTCCAGAATCATTCATGGGTTCGATTGACAGGTGGTTGGGTGGATCCCTCTGGAAACTGGAGACTTAGGGAGGTCTCAGAGTGGGATTTTGGAGTCCATCCCCATCTTCCCCATCCTAGACTACACCTGAGAGGTCTCCATGCTACTCTTTCCCATCCCGGAATGCGCGGGCAGGGTTCCATCTCGCTCCGCAATCATTGCTGGGTCGGGCTGAGCAGGTGGTTGGGTTGTGATCCCTCTGGAAGTGGGGGGGGGGGGGGTCGTTTCCTGGACTGGAAGGGGACCACAAGTCTGGGGTTCTGAGGGGCTGGGCCTGAGTCCCTGTTGGGTTTTGGCAGGTCGAGTACGTGATCAAGTGCGACATGTCAGCGCTGCAGCGGGTCCTGTACCGGCACATGCAGGCCAAAGGCGTCCTCCTCACCGATGGCTCCGAGAAGGACAAGAAGGTCTGGATTTGGGAATGGGTGCTGGGAATGTTGAGGGAAGGCAGGTTTATTTCTATTACAGGGTGGGCTGAGATTAGGGCCCCCAATGTGTTTGGGTGATCTGTGGAGGCTCCTGAAAAGCCATTAGCAAGTTCACGAGGCGAATAAAGCCACAAATAAGAAAGAGACGCTTTGGTGCCAGCTAAAAGCTGGAGGTGGGAAATTCCCCCTTTTTCAGCTCCGTTCCCCCAAAACAGCCAAGTAGGAGCGGCCTCGTCTCAAGGGGACTTGGAGCTTTCTTAAAGCCTTGAATTTATTTTAATGTCTCTGAACTCCCTCTTTTTGGGGCTGTGAGCTCCCAGTCAATGTTCCCACACGTTCCTGGGAACGCTGGACTGGCAGATAGAGAGGGAACCCAGCATTAATCTGAGTTTTTAACCTCTTGGATGGTTCCTGGCAGGGGAAAGGCGGCACGAAGACGCTGATGAACACAATCATGCAGCTGCGCAAGATCTGTAACCACCCCTACATGTTCCAGCACATCGAGGTGGGGCTGACGTGTGGAAATGGGGATAAATCCAGAGGGATGAACCCAAACCAGCATAAACCCAATAGGGTTAGACTCGGGAAAGCCAGGGATGAACCAAAAAAAGATGTAAACCCAACAGGGATAAACCCAGAGAAACCAGGGATAAAGCCAAACGGGGGTAAACCAAAGTAGAGCTAAACCCAACAAGGATAAATCAAACTGGGGCATCAGGCCCACCCACCTTCCATCCCTCTGTTCCCCACCCAACCGATCCATTCCCTCACCAGCTTCCTGAGGGAATTGGGGAGGGAGCATGGCTTGGCTCTTTAGGGCAGCTCCAGATTTTTTTTGGTTGGTTTCTGACACTATTTCTCCTCCTGATTTCAGGAATCCTTCTCGGAGCACTTGGGGTTCACGGGCGGGATCGTGCAGGGGTGAGTCAGGAATTTTGGGATTACCAGTGGAGAAATTTGTCAATTTACAAACTCAAACAGTTTTGAGGGGTAGAGGATGAACTATCCCCACCCCGGGAAGCCAGATGATCCCAGCAAGGGGGAGACACCACATTTTCGGCCTCAAATCCTGGTTCTCCTCTGATTGTGCCCGTTTTTATCCATCCTAGGCTGGATTTATACCGTGCCTCTGGGAAGTTTGAGCTCCTGGACCGGATCCTGCCCAAGCTCCGGGCCACCAACCACAAGGTGCTGCTTTTCTGCCAGATGACCTCCCTGATGACCATCATGGAGGACTATTTCGCTTACCGCGGCTTCAAATACCTCAGGCTGGATGGTGAGTTCCCCTGTGGGGGTGGGGGCACAGTGAGTGCCCTGCTCAAAGTGGAGCTCAAGGACAAGTCAGGAAAGGTATCAAGATGTAAAGAAATAAAGATGACTGGGGTGGACAGAAAGATATTGAGTATCAAGATACAAAAATACAAAACCATCAATATAGAAAGATAAATCTCTAAGTGAAGATGTTAAGTTATGAAAGTAGATGTGAAGATACCGAGATAAATCTCAACCTGTCAGATATCAAGGGAGAAAGTGAGATAAGATACCAATAAGGATATAAAGTTAGATGTCTTGATATCCAGATCATGTGATCAAGATCAAGACATTGATATTGAGACATTGGTAGTGAGATTGATACCAAGGTTTATATCAAGATCAACATCAAAGACATCAAGACTGATATCAAGAGAGCAAGTTCAATACCTTGATATCCAGATCACAAGATGTATATTAAGACATTGATAGTGAGATACCAATACAGAGATTGATATCAAGGTTTGTATCAAGATCAGCATTAATGATATCAAGATATCTATCAAGACTGTTATCAAGATATCAGAGATTGACATCAATATTTTTTAAGTCTGATAACAAGGTATCAATTATATCAATATATCAAAGATCGATATCACGTTATACAAGCTTGATGTCAAGGTGTCAAATACTGATGTCCTGATCGATCTCAAGATGTCAAAGACTGATATTGATGCATCATGTCCTCATTGCTTGCTGCTGTTTTTCCCATTTATTCCAGCTGCTCTCCTGATTAATCCGGGGATCCTGTTGGGTTGGGGGAGAGCCCTGAGGACTCCCATGTTAGTAAAATAAACACGGATTAATAGGTTGGATTGCAGGGTTGAGTTGGAACAGGATGGGCTTTAAGGTTCCTTCCAACCCAAATAATTCCATGATTCTAAAATAAACATGGATTAAGAATTGAATTCTGGGGTTTAAGCATAAAATGTGACCTATGGCCCCCACATATCCCTGAAAACAGCCCCAAAATGGCCTCAATGCTGCCATAATTCCAGCTGTTGTGATCCCGACTCCTGGAAGACCTCCTGCCCCACCCTGGAGTGGGATCCGCCCCTTCTTCCAATTTTTCTACCAAAATCAGCTCAACCTTTCACAGGACCCCCCCCTCCCTGGGGGGAAAGTGCTCCCCATTCCCAATGAAACCCACCCTCCAGGCCCCCCAGCTCCCCTGGCTCTGGTGCCAGGGGGCAGGAGTGACGCCCGTGTGGGATTCCAGGGACCACGAAGGCAGAGGACCGGGGGATGCTGCTGAAGACGTTCAATGAGCCGGGCTCTGAGTATTTCATCTTCCTGCTGAGCACGAGGGCCGGGGGGCTGGGCCTCAACCTGCAGTCGGCCGACACGGTCATCATCTTCGACAGTGACTGGAACCCGCACCAGGTACGAGCAGGACCCGCCTCCCTAGAGACTGGCATCAAAATGGATCCCTGGAACTGAAAATTGACCTGAAAATCAACTTCAAAATTGGCTCGCTGATCCAAAAAACAACCCAAACCCCAATCCATTGACCTGAAAATCAACCCAGTTGACCCAAAAACCACTGACTGACACAAAACTCAACCCAAAAACCCAACTGACCAACCTGAAACCAATTGACTTAAAAACCAACTGACTGACCCAAAGAGCAACCCAAAATCCAAAGACCCCAGATCAACCGACTGACCCAAAACCAACTGCCTGCCCCAAAACCCAATGAACCAGCCCCAAAACTGACTGACCCAAAGAGGAGCCACAGGGCTGGAATTCCGTCATTCTCCAAGACCCACCGGTGCTGTCCTGGAGAGCCACCCCCAAATCCCAGTGCTGTGGCTGGGTTTTCCCTGCATCTTCTATCTCTGAAGGAGAGAGCAACCAATGATCCCACTCTGGAATTGCCGTAATCCTCTGGGATTGCTGGGGGCGGATCCCATGTCTTTGAAGATAAAAATGGGGTTTTCGGGATTCCTCATCTAATGCTGCTCTTTCCCACAGGAATCCTGTTCCTGGGATCCTGGTGATCCTGTTACCCAAAACCCCTAATCCATGGGGGGAATCCCTGAACTCCTCATGGTGCATCCCATGTCTCTCCCATGGTTTATTTGTGGTTTAAACCAGCGGGTTTGGTACCTCTGGGCCAGTGTGGCCATTTCCTCCAGGACCTACATGGTCCCAACAATCCCATTACCTAAATTCCTATAATTCTTAGGAATCCTGGAGATCCCTTGGGGTGCATCCCATGTTTTCCCCATTAAGGCTAAAAGTGGAGTTTGGCACCTCTTGGCTGATGCTGCCCCTTCCCACGGGACCTCCGTGATCCCATTACTGAATCCCTGTGATCCCTGGGGATCCCTGAGCTCCCTCAGGGCTCATCCTACATCTTCCCCATGGATTTTGAGGACAAAAGAGGGATATTTGGCACTCCTCTTGCAATACTTGCCCTGTCCCACCGGACTTACATAGTCCTGGTGATCCCATTGCTGCATCCCCATGATCCTTGGGAATCCCTGCAGATTTTGAGGACAAAATGAGGGGTTTTGGGACCCTTTGGCCAATGTGGCCCTGTCCCACAAGACTTACGTAATCCTGGTGATCCCATTGCCACATTCCCATTGTTGGGAACACCCTCAGGTCTCATCCCACAACTTCCCATGGGGATTTTGAGGACAAAAGTGTGATTTTTGGGAGCCCAGTGCTATCACTTCCCCTTCCCCCAGGACCTGCAGGCCCAAGACCGGGCCCACCGCATCGGGCAGCAGAACGAGGTCCGCGTGCTCCGACTCTGCACTGTCAACAGCGTGGAGGAGAAGATCCTGGCAGCTGCCAAGTACAAGCTCAACGTGGACCAGAAGGTGATCCAGGCCGGAATGTTTGACCAGAAATCCTCCAGCCACGAGCGCCGGGCGTTCCTTCAGGCCATCCTGGAGCACGAGGAGCAGGATGAGGTGAGGGCCGGAGCGGAGTTCCTGCGGGAATTCGGGGGTCAGGAGCCAGAGGAAAGAGAAGAGAAGGAAAAAAAAAAAAAAAAAAAAAGAAAAACCAACAAACCAACCCCAGAGCAGGAGCATGGCGGCTTGTTTGGAATTTTTTGGGAGTAGCGTCGGGAACAAAGGCGCCGGATTGACAGCCCTGGAGACTGAATCCCTGTGTTTATCCACAGAGCAGACAGAGCGCGGGCAGTGGCAGCTTCCCCCACGCTGCCTCCTCCCTGTGCCTGGGCGCTGAGTCGGAGGAAGCACCTCTAAAGGTGAGCGGGGTCGTTCAGTCTCCACTGCCCATTCAATCCTCCCGCCAGCACTGCCCGGCACCGCCACGCCACAGGCAGGGATCGGCCCGCGAGGAGCCCCAGCCGGTCAGGGAGGGACAGAACCCAGAGAGAAACGGGCTGGGAAGAGCGAGAAATGAGATTGAAATGGCCTGAAAGTGCCGGAATTGAGATTTAAATTGCCTGAAACAGCCAAAAGCGAGTTAGGTCCGCAAATGGCAAAAATGAAATGGTAACAGCCTGGAAAAGCCAAAAATTACTTAGAGCTGGCCTGAAAGTGCCAAAAGTAAGATTAAAATAGTTTGAAAGTGCCAAAACTGAGGAAAAAGCATTCTGAAAACAGCCAAAAATGAGTTCAAACTGGCCTGAAAGTGTCAGAAGGAAGTGAAAATGAGCCCAGAAGTGCTAAAAATGAGTTAGAACCAGCCTGAAAACAGCCCAAAAAAAGTTAAAATCAGCCAGCAAGGCCCAAACGTGAGTTAAAACAGGCCTGAACATTCCAAAAGTGAGTTAGAACTGGTCTGAAAGTGCAAGCGGTGAAACACACTGGCCAAAAACGGGGCAAAATGAGCTAAAGGCAGCACAAAAACAGCCACAAAAGACTTAAAAATGGCCTGAATAGAGCCAAAAATGAGAAGAAACTGCTTGAAAGCCAAAGTGAGCTGACAGCAAAAATGAATAAAAATGCCTAAAGATGAATAAACTTTCAAAAGAAAATCACACTGAACCCCCCACAAAATGAACTAAAAACCGCCTAAAACCGCCCTGAAAACAGCGAAAAGTGAGTTGAAACCACCCAAAGATGAGGGAAAACAACACAGAAACATCGAAAAGCCATCTAAAAATGCCCCAAACTGAGCTAGAACCACCCTGAAATGAGCCAAGTGCCAAAAAGTGAGCAAATAGATATTAAAACACCCCAATATGTGCAAAAACACAGGAACAGCTCAAAAACAAGCAAAACCTGCTGAAACCGCCCAAAAAACAAGCAAAAAAACCATTGAAACCGCCCAAAAAATGAGCAAAACGAGCCTGAAGTGCCCCAAACTGGGGTCAAACAACAGTGAAAGATGCAAAGGGGAGCGCAAGGCCCCCAAACCCTGAGGAAGGTCCCCGATCCGTGGGAAGCCAATGAGCGTCAGAGGGGTCTCGGGGGGCCGCGCCGGAGGCGCTGGGGGCAGCCGCTGAATCCCTGGATTTGGGTTTTCCCAGGAAGAAGATGAGGTGCCCGATGATGAGACCGTGAATCAGATGATCGCCCGGCACGAGGAGGAGTTTGACCTGTTCATGGTGAGGAAGAGGAGGAGGGGGGAGAGGGAGGAAGGGTAGGATGAGAGGAGGAGGATCTCCCAAGGAAGAGGAGGAGATGGCGAAAGGTCAAAAAGGAGGGAGGAAGAAGGAGGGCGGGGAAGAGGAGGAGGAGTGTGAAATGAGAGGAGGAGGAGCATGTGAGGAGGGGGAGGAAGGAGAGGAGGAGAAGAGGAAGATCTCTCAAAGAGGAAGGAGTAGGAAGAAGACTTTGAGGTCTCCATGCGAGAGGAAGAGAAGGGTGGGGAACTGAGGTGTCCATGAGCAAGGAGAGGAAGGAGGGAAGGTGGAAGGAGGAGAGGAAGAGGGTGAAGGAGGGCAGCAGCTCAGGACCCCCAGGAGGAGGAGAAGGAGGAGGAGGAGGAGGCGTGGCAGGGAGTGTGGAAAAGCCCTTTTCTCATCCGAAATTCCTGCAGCCCAGGGAAGGGAGGGGGACGGAGAGCAAGAGCGCGTCCTGGCACAGGAGCCTTATGGTCCCAGTGACGTTCCCGACATTATGGGGACCCCTTGGTGACCCTGTCCCAGTGTGCAAGGAGTGTCCCTGCCCAGAATCCAGCGATGCTGTACTTGGACCAGAGGGGTAGCACGGGGAGGCCGGTGGCTCCCAGAACACCCCCAATTCCCAAAGCTCTCCCAGTACTCAAAGCACCCCTAATTCACAAAACTTCCCTAAACTTCTCAGTTCCCAAAACTCTCCACGATGCTTTGGCTGTGAAGCCTGTGCTGCTCACAGAACTCGAAATCATTCCCAGTTCTCCACCAGCTCCCAGTGTAGCTCCTCCAGCTCCCAGCTCACGTTGTGGTTCCTGCAGTTCCCAAACCTGCCCCAGCTCCCAAAACTCCTGCAGTTGGAATTTGGTTTCCCAGAGTTGGTTTCTTCAATTCCTCAAACATTTTCAGTTCCCAAAGCAGTCTCTGGCTCTGGGCATGGCTCCTCCATCCCATCCCACTTCAGATCCCCCCTACCCCCTCAAAATTCCCCTTTAGCTACATCCCTCATCCCCATCCCACCTCCAACCCCTTGGATGTTGCTCAGATCCTCCTGACCCCCTCAAAATCCCTGTTTGGGTCCATCCTTCATCTCTGTCTGACCCCCGGGACCCCTGCCTGGATCCCCCGTGACTCTTCCTGCTCCTGCAGCGCATGGACCTGGACCGGCGGCGGGAGGAGGCGCGGAATCCCAAGCGGAAGCCACGGCTGATGGAGGAGGACGAGCTCCCATCCTGGATCCTGAAGGATGACGCCGAGGTGGAGCGGCTCACCTGCGAGGAAGAGGAGGAGAAGATGTTCGGCCGCGGCTCCCGGCATCGCAAGGAAGTGGATTACAGCGATTCCCTCACGGAAAAACAATGGCTCAAGGTATTCCCATGGTGGATCTGCCCAGAGGGCTGGGAATGTGCCTGTGGGGGCTGGGAAAGGTCTGTTACCCTGGAAAATCTCCAGAGTCCTTGGGAAAACACTCAGAGGTCTTCTGAAAATGCCCACAAGTCCCAGGAAAAGGCCCACTGGTCCCAGAAAAATCCCAGCAGGTCCCAGAAAACACCTGTTAGGCCTGCAGAGTTCCTCCAGATTCCAGAAAATGCCTGTGGGTCTTGGAAAAGTCCCACAGATCCCAGAAAAACACCCCACGGGTCCCTGGAAATGGGAGCCCTGGTCCCTCTGGAAATCCCCATCTTTCCAGGACTCCCCAGTCCCTGTGGGCCTGCCCCGTCCCTTTGGGATCACCAGTCCCAAGGATCCCCATCCTCGTTCCCCGCAGGCGATCGAGGAAGGGACGCTGGAGGAGATAGAGGAGGAGGTCCGGCAGAAGAAATCCTCGCGGAAGCGGAAGCGGGAGCCCGAGGGCCCCGCGGGGCCCCCCCCAAGCGCCCGGAGCCGGGACAAGGATGAGGAGAGCAGGAAGCAGAAAAAGCGAGGGCGTCCCCCAGCCGAAAAACTGTCCCCAAACCCACCCCCCTTGACCCGTAAAATGCGGAAAATTGTGGATGCCGTCATCAAGTACAAGGATAGGTGAGGGGGGCCTGGTGCTGCTGGGGGTTCCCAGGCGTTCCCAGGGAGCCGTGTTCTCATGGGTGACACAAGGAGAGCGTGAAGATCGGAGGGGATGGGGAGAGTGAGGACGGCCACCCCTCACTCCTTTTTTTCCCCCCCGCAGCAGCAGCGGGCGGCAGCTGAGCGAGGTTTTCATCCAGCTCCCATCCCGCAAGGAGCTGCCGGAATACTACGAGCTCATCCGGAAACCTGTGGACTTCAAGAAGATAAAGGTACCGGGATCTGTCGGGATCCACTCGCATCCACCCCTGGGCCCACCCCTTCCCCCTCACCCCTTTCCCTGCTCCCAGGAGCGCATCCGGAACCACAAGTACCGGAGCCTCAATGACCTGGAGAAGGACGTGATGCTGCTGTGCCAGAACGCCCAGACCTTCAACCTGGAGGGGTCCCTGGTATGGAAAACTGGGAAAGAGCCCCTGGCATAACCAGGAATTGCCTGAAATGGCACCTGGGAAGGGCTGGGAATGGCCAGAAATGGCTCGGGATGGCCTGAAGTGGCCTGGATTGCCCCATTTCCCCCCAGATCTATGAGGATTCCATCGTGCTCCAGTCTGTGTTCACCAGTGTCCGGCAGAAGGTGGAAAAGGAGGAGGAAAGCGACGGAGAGGAGAGCGAGGAGGAGGAGGAGGGAGAGGAGGAAGGATCTGAGTCAGAGGGTGGGCATTGGGATGAATGAGATGGGGTGGGTTGGATGGGATTGGGATTGGGAGGGGAATGAGTGGATGGATGGAGGGTCAGGATCATTTGGAGGGTCTGGATCCTCCCCCAGCCCGCTCGGTGAAGGTGAAGATCCGTCTGGGCCGAAAGGAGAAGGTTCCGGAGCGTGGGAAGGGCCGGCGCCGGGGGGGGCGGGGGGGACGCCCCAAACCCCTCCTGAGCGACGACGAGAGCGAGGACGAGCAGGAGGAGGTGAGGGAATCCAGGAATGGCACCAGATCATGGAGAGGGCCTGGATCCTGGTACTGACCCTGGATTCTGAGAGAGACCCCTAAATCCAGGGAATGACCCCCTGTCCTTCACCCTTATCCCAAATCCTGGGCTGAATTCCCCAAATCCTGGGAGTGACCTTGGATCCCAGCAGTGATCCCAAATCCCTTGTTCTGACCTCCGAATCCTGGGCTGAGACCTAGATCCTGGGAATGACCCCCAAATCCTTCATCCTGACCCGAAAACTTGAGCTGAAATCTTGAGCTGAACCCCAGAGTGCCTCAACTCAGTCCCAAATCCTATATTGAGATCCCCAAATTCCTCATCCTGGCCCCTAGTTCTTCATCCCTTTTCCACCCTTTCCAGGATCGCTCTGGCAGTGGCACCGAGGATGACTGACCCTGACATTCCACAGCTCCAGAATCCCCGTGAAACCCCAAAGCCCCCCACCCGTGTTGTCCCCTGTAGCTCTGACGGCAGCGACGCCAGCCTTCCCAAAATCCTGAAAATCCAAAAGAACCACATCCAACCTTGTCCATATTTATACTGGGACCGGCGCTGCCGCAGCCACCAGAGCTCCTGGATCATCCCAGATCTGGGTGGTCCGGGATGGTCCAACTGGGCTTATCCCAAGTTGTTTCAGATGGTCCCAAGTTGTCCCTGCTCATCCCAGACCCAGATTGTCCTGCGTTGTACTAGACCGTCCCAGGCTGTCCCAGATTCCGATGGTCTCGGATTGTCGAGGGTGATCCAGACCATTGTGGGTGGTCTTGGATCCTCCTTAATCATCTGGGATTAGACCAGGTTGTTCCTCAGAGTGTCCTGGGTCATCCAAGCCTGTCCTGAGTGGGCCCAATCTGCATCCTTCCCCCTAATCCCAGTCCCACCCCCCCACGCCGTCGCTGTCACTGGATTCCCGGCAGTCGATAATTAATTAATAAATTAATCCAACGGGATCGGAGTCGCCTCCAGGAGGGAGCTAGGGGGAAATTGGGGGTTCCAGAGGAATCTTGGGCAAGGGGGTTGTTGGGGTGACTGGGCAGTGGAGGATCGCTGGGGGCATGGGGGGAGTCCCTGGGGGTTTTGTGGGGATCAGTGGGAGATCCGGAGGGCGGGGGTGTCTTACTAAGGTGCCCCCCTGCGTGGGGTTCATGTCATTTCCAGAGGTGCCACAGTAACGAGGGTTGGGGATAATTGAACCCCTTGTGCCTCCCCGCCGCCTCGATCCTGCTCCAATCCCCTCGGGAATCACCTTCCGTGGAAAATCCACGATTAATGCCGCGGGAAAGAGGGAAAACACTTAAAAAGCGGCTTTTGGACGGGGAGGCAGGGGGCAGGCAAAGGGATCCCCGTGTCCCGCCCTTTCTCTCTCCTGCTTTCCCTCCCGGTTTTCCTCCCTTTATCTCGGCTTACTCTCCGTCCCTCCCTGTTTTCCTGCCTTTATCCCGGTTTTTCTCCCCCCATCCCGGTTTTCCGGCCGCTCCGGTGTCCGCATCTCTCCCGCTCCCGGCTTTCCGTCCGTCCCTCCCGCTTTTCCCTCTCGCATTCCCCGTTTTCCCACCCCACCCTCCACGTTTTTGAACGCCCCAAGCTCCTCCCCCCCGCCCGTTAAATGGGGCCCGACGGAACCCGGGTCCAAAGGCGGCGGCGCCGGGAACAGCGGCACGGACCGGGATCAGCACCGGGGACAGTGCAGGCACCGGGATCAACTCCGGGACGAACCGGGACTGGCACCGGGATCGTCACCAAGCGTCCCGACCCCTCCAAGCCCCGGATCTGCTCCCGGTGGGCACCAAGACACGAACCCCGAGTGGGAAAACCGGGAGAGAGCCAAGGACAGAGCCCGGAAACAACGGAAAAGAGCCGGGAAACACCGGGATGGGACCCGGCAGCAGCGGG
>JACBWW010000142.1:54928-68974 GCA_020086605.1 Lanius collurio
GGGGGGGGGGGCGGGTACCAGAGTTGGGAGTCTCCAAGGTTTGGGGAGCACAGGATTTAAAGGGGGGGCACGAGGATTTGGAGGAACTGAGGAGGGTTTGGAGGGGCACTAGGAATTTGGGGATTACCAGGAATTTGGGAGACACCAGGGTTGGGGGCACCAGGAACTGGGAGGTCCCAAGGTTTGGGGGGAGTCCAGGATTTCGTGTGTAGGACCACCAGGATTTGGGGTTGTCAAGGAGGGTTCGGGATTCCTGGGCTCACCCGCTCTCCCTGGGTGCCGAGGCGCCGCGCGGCTTCCGTGTAGAGCCACAGGTGCCGCTCCAGGTGCTCCATGTACTCTGGAACCGGGAAAAACCAGGACACACTGGGATAACACACCGGGATACACCGGGAAAAACCAAGATAAACGAGGATTTTGAGGCACGAGGCAGCCCAAGCCCCCCCTCACCCATGCGGAAGCGGGGGTCCCCCCGCTGCAGGCGTGTCTGCAGCCCCTGGATACGACGGAGCAGATCCTGGTGTTGCTGCCGCAGCTCAGGGGGCACCGGGCGCCCGGCACGGCCGAACGGCACCATCTGAGAAGGGGGGAACAAACGGGAGGGTCAGTGGCATCCCTGGGGGGTCCCTGGGCTTCCCCGTCCCCCAAAGTCCCACCACTTCCCTCTCACCTTTCGCTCCAGCCGCTCCCGGTCAAACAGCAGCAGGTTGAGGCTTGGGAATGTCGGGACAGATCTGGCAAGGGGGATCGAGGAGGGGAGGACATGATAAAAAAGGGGGAGGGAGACCCCTGAAAAACCCAGTTCAGCCCTGGGACATTGGGGGAGAGGAATAGGGGGCCCTGGGGGATCCCAGAGCTTTCCACCCTCAATTCCCATCCCAATTGTCCTCCCGTAATAATAAGCTCCCCCTGGAACTCCTTGTGGAATTCCCAGTCCTCCCCACCCCTCACCTGTTGTTCCCGTCCTTCGGGGCCGCCATGGACGGTTTGGGAACGGCGACCTGAGCAGGAGCTCTGGGTTATTTATCCCGGGCTGATTCCGCCTCCGGCCAATCCCAGGGGATCCCAGCAGGTTGCCGGCACTCACCGTGGCCTCGGCTCCCGGCTCCAGCACCAGCCAGCGCTCGGAGCGTGGCTCCAGCTGCCGCTGCGCTCCCAGAGGCTCCCGGATCCGCACCCACACCTCCAGCTGCCCGCCCGTCCGTCGCCGCCCGTCCAGCAGCTGTGGAACACCAGGAATAGCAGGAACGGTGGGGATGGAGAGAGCAGGAATGAGCCCGGGGGGAACGGTGGGAATGCTGGGGGTAGAATGTCCTGTGGAAGCACTGGGAGCAGGAATGAGCTGCCATGGGAACACCAGGAAGCGTCAGGATCGGGAATGCCAGGGAAGACCCCTCACCTCCAGCTGCTCCCGGAGTTCGCAGGCCCCTTCCAGCCCCTCGAGCCTCAGCTGTGCCGAGCCCAGAGCCCGCTCCGGCCGAAACAGCCCCCTGTGGATCAGGCCAGGGGGTCGGGATCGCCTCGATCCAGCCAGGATCCCAATAGCAGAGGGGGTAATGAGTCCCTCTCCTATGAACGTCCCCAAGAAATCGGGAATTGCTGCACTTCTGAGTCACCTTCCACCCCCTCTGGCACCTCTTTACCGGGACATGTGTGGATTTTCCAGCTCATGTTCCCCATTTACTATGTCCTTCTCTATACTTTTTCTTTCTTGTGCTATTTTATGTATTTTCTGTGTTATTTTCCATGTTTTCTGTACTTCCCCCTGTATTTTTCACATTTCCTGTGCCATTTTCCCTGTTTTCTGTACTTGCCACATCTCCTATGCCACTTTTCCTATTTTCTGTATCTTCCATATGTTCCACGTCATTTCCTTAGTTATTTCCTACATCTCCTGTACTTCCTATGGGGTTTTCCAGGAGGTTTCCCACCTTATTCCCTCCTCCCTCTCCCCAAAGTCACCTCGTACCCTTTCTGTGTCACCTCGAACTTGATCCCACGGGAGCTCAGGAGCCTCCGCAGCCCCCGGTGCCCCCGGAGCAGCCGCAGCCGGAACCGCGCCCGGAATTCTGGGGAGGAGGAAAGGGAGTCAGGGACATCCCAGCCCCAGTAACACCCCTCTCCACCCCCCCCAGTTCCCAGGATTTACCAGGACAATCCGTGTTTTTGACGACATTTGTCTTGTCCCGCTGCGCCTCCTCCTGCGGGGGCCAATCAGGGACACCGGTGGGAGGGAAATATGGAGGGTCCCAGGGGACCTGAGGGGGAACTGGGGACACGGTGGGGAGGACACGGGGGGGGGGTCACTGGGGGTGTCACTCACCGCACTGGGGTGGGGGAACTCGAAGCGCACAAAGGTGTCCAAGTCACCAGGGGCCACACCTGGGGGTACATGGTGCAGGGAAGGACACAGGACACCAGGTGTGCAGGGGCCCTGCAGCTGCACCTGCCCTGGTTCCTGTTCCCAGCTCCCCATCCCTCATTCCCAGTTCCCTCCAGTCTCTCACCTGGCGGTACTGGGAGACCGATCCCTCTCTCTATTCCCAGCTCCAGGTCGCTGCTGCTCAGCTCTGGGAACATCCTGCAGGGGAGGGAGGCAGTGGGGGAACCTGTCAGACCCCTCCCCCCCGTCATGGTGAAACCCCCCCACCCAGGGGAGCTCCCCCCTCACTTGATGACACTGAAGGTTCTCTGCTCATAGCGGGGTTTTGGAGGGGGCCCCCCCCGGCTGTGCTCCCTTCGCAGGGTCTCCATGTGCCGTCGGCACTCCTCGGCCAGCGCCTCACACCTGGAGGGACACACCTGGACAGGTGACCACCCCCCCACCCCCACCCCAGCACTGGGATTGCCCCCCGGGATCAGCCTCCTCTTCCTCAGGGGAGGAGGGAGATCCCATCTCCCCTTCCCCCAGACCTCACCTGGTGGTCTCTGAGATGTTCCCCAGCTGAGCGAATTGTCGGGAATAGGCAAGACACATCTGGGGGAGCAACAGGAACAGGAGGGAGAGAAGAAGAATGAGGCAGAAGGCAGAAAAGGAAGAATAAAAGAAGAAAAGGAGGAAGAGAATGAAGTTTTCCACATGCATCCAGTATCCTGGAGGCCCCTCTCTTTGGGGTGCTCCCGAGTCCCCTCAATTCTTGGGGATACTCGCTCAGTTTTTTGAATAACACCCTTTTTTGGGGGTTGCCCCCCCGTATTTTTGGTGGTCCCCACCTGGTGCTGCCTCCGCAGGGCCCCCGCCAGCTGCAGGAAGGTCTTGGTGGCCTCGGGGGTCATCGGGATCCCCCGGCCTGGCCCCAGTTCAAACTCGGCCCCATCCAGGGGCACCTCCGGGACCTGTGGAAGGGATTTGGGATCTCGTGGGATCCAAGGGGTGAGATCCCTGAGGGGACAGGAGCTGGGACGGGATTGGAGACAGGGTGGGATTCAGTGTGGGATGAGAGCTGTGATGAGAACTGGGACAGGATACAGGGCACACAGAGGGATGGGATGAGATCCATGATGGGATCTGGGACAGGATCTATGACTAGACACATGTATCGTCCCCTCACCTGGGCAATATCCACGGGGAGCCCGCCCCGGGCAGCCCCGATGAGCCCCTCAATGCCTTTGGCCCGACGCAGCAGCAGCTTGGCCCCCTCCAGGTCATTGCGGCGCTTGGCCCGGAGCGCGGCCTGCGCCAGCTGCCTCCGCCGCAGCTCCAGGAACTCCAGCTGTTGCTGGGCTGGAAGAGAGGGGCACATCCCAAATGAGGGTCAGGGTGCCCCCACCCACCCTGCCACTCCGCCCCTAGTCCCTCCTGTACCTTTTCCAGTGGGTTTGGGAGCTGGTTGGGAATTCCGTGGGGGCAGTGGCTGCTTAGGAGGGGTCCCGCAGGGAGCACTGGGCTGGGCGGAAGCGATGGGATGATGGTGTTGGTAAGAATCACTGGGAATGTCCCACCTGGGGTCCTGCCCCCGACAAATTCCCAGGGCCCCCAAATCCCACCTTGACGCCCTTGGTGCCCCCCTCTTCCTCCTCCTCCTTCTCCTCCTCCTCCAGCCCTGCCAGCCTCAAGGCCGCCTCCAGCATCCCAGAAATGCTTGGCTCCAACGGGATCTCTGCACCCTGGATGGGGGGGAAGCCTGGAAAAGGAGGGAATCCAGATGGGAATGGGAGGTTCCTGGTCCCACTGTCTTCCCCCCAGTGCAGGTTAGGAAGCAGGAACGTACCTGGGGGAACCGGCAGCTCCGAGAGATCCGTGGCTTTGCCAGCACTGTGAGCACGGATGGCAGCCTGGTATTGCTAAGTGGGGGCACAGGGGTGTCAGGGGGCACCCAGAGGGGGACTGGGAGCACCACAGAGGGATTGGTGTCATTGTGAGGATCACCATGGTGGCACTGGGATGACTGCTCTGGGATCGGAAGCACCCACACCAGGACAGGGTTCCCCCCAGGGCAGGATTTGGATCACTGTGCTTGGACTGGGATCACTGTTCTGGGATTGGGATCACTGTTCTGGGACTGGGCTCTCCCACCTTGACGATCCTCTCGTGCATCCGCGCCTTCCTCCCGTCCCCACTGTCCTTGGCCTGGGCTGCAGCCACCCGGTACCGCTCCATGCGCTGCTCCAGCGCCTCCCGCACGTCCCGTGGTGCCCGGGGTGCCTCTGGGGTGGGAAAAATGGGAAAATCCCAGAAAATCCCCCTTTCCCTCCCCGTTCCCCCTTCCCAGGGAGTGACCAGACCTGACCTGTGGCAGAAGGGGCTAGGCTGGTGTCCGGTGGATCCTTCGTCAGTGAATCCCTCAGGAGCGGAGCCTTCGGCTCCTTCGGCTGTGGATCTGTGGGAAGGGAGCGGCCGGATCCCACCAGGATCAGCAGGACCCTTGGGGTGTTTATCCCCCAAAACGGGGGCTCAAACTCTTCCCGTCAGGATCGAGGTCTCACCGGGGTCCAGCGGAACTTGGCCTTGCCCCAGCGCCTCCAGCTGTGCCTCCAGCCTCTGGAAAACCACGGGAAAATGGGAATTTGGGAATCTGGGCAGTGGAGCCCAGAAACAGAGGGGTACGGGGAGATTCCGGGAATCCTAGGTATACCTTGGCTGCCCGGTAGTGCTCAAGGGCTGTGGCCATGTCCCCGTGGCGTTTGGCTGCCAGTGCTTCCTTCTGCAGCTCCTGGAGCCGCACCCGGAGCGCCCGCACTGAGCCGGGATCCGGGCAGGGATCTGGGCAGGGATTGGGGGCTGGCGGGGGCTGTGGAGCGGCAGGGGGCTGCATGTGGGGCTCAGGGCTCACGGGAGGTGGTGGCATGGTGGCCCCCCCACCCTTTCCCAGAGCCACCGGGGGCGGAATCTCGGCCTCATCGATCCATTTCCCACTCCGGACGGATTCCAGCATCTGCTCCAGGGTCTGGGGGGAAAGGGGAATGAGGGGAAATGGTGAAAATCTGGAGGAATGGGGTAAAATGGGGGCAGAGCTGGGAAGAATGGGACAAAACAGGGATCTGTAATCAGAAAATGTGATGAAACAGGGCTCAGAATTGAGTGAAAGAAAATGGATGGAATGGAATGAAATAAATGGATTGAACGCAAGGGAATTTCATTGGAATGAAACTGGTCAGGACTGGGAAAAGTGAAATAAAACTAGGCTCAAAACTGGAAAAAACAGGATAAAGCTGCTCAGACTCAAGAAAAACTGGGTAAAACAGGGTTCAGAATGCGGACAAGCTGCTCAATACCGGGAAAAAGGGCACAAACCCAAGGTTATTCCAAGGGTTTTAAGGGCGGAGGGATCAGGTCTGGCCACAACGGCCAAAGCTCCAATTCAGGGGTTCAGACTCACCTTGAGGCCGCGCTGGAGGCGCCGGAGCCGGGCCCCGCTCCCATTTTCTGTCGCGGCGTTCCCAAGGGCCGCCCGGTAGAGCTCCGCACGCTCCGACAGCTCAGCCAGCAGCGCCCCAGCATCTGCGGGCTCCTACAGGAACACTGGATCACCGGGATCCCCCCGCCGGGATCGACCCCAGGACCGGGGCTGGGGTCACCCAGGCCATACCTGTGGGGTCTCTGCCACAGCCACACTCCTGGACCCCTCCTCCAGCACCTCCTGCAGCTCTGCCTGCTCAGGGATCCCAGGAATCAGCCCTTGCTTGGGGCAGGAATCCCCTTTTCCAGACTCGGGACTCCCCTGGTCCCCCCTCACCAGCAGCTCCTCGCTCTCCAGCTCTTCCTCCCCTTCTTCCTCCTCCTCCGGGGGATCCTGGAGGCAGAGCTGGGCCAGGGCCTCTACTGCTGCCAGATCTGGGGGTGGACGGGGCGGGTCACAAACCCATTTGGTGGGAAGCTGATCCCCGTTTGGGAAGCTCCAGGCAAGGGAAGGGGGATTTACCTTGCTGGGGGTGTGGAGGCGGTTCCCCCTCCTCTGGCGCCTCTCGGCCCCCCAGCAGCAGCAGCAGCTCAGCCTCCAGTGCCGTGTCCCCATCACCGCCGGGATCCCCCGGGCTTCCTTCCGCGCTGGGATCTGCCAGCAGCCCCATCTGAGGCGGGGCGACAGTGCTGAGGGGGGAGCGAGGGGATCCCGCGATCCGGACGAGGGGATCCCCGCCCCAGATCCAGAGCAGGGGATCTCCGAACGTGGTAGAGCAGAGCGGGGATTTTCAGGAGCCCATGGAGGGGAGGAGGGGGATCCCGGGGGTCACACGCACCTGCCTGGCCATGGCGGCCCCCCGGCCCGGAACCCTCCGCGCTCGGCTCATGGCTCCGTGTCCTGTCGGGCCGAGCTGGGGGGGAATACGTGGGGATCCCGGCCCTGAGCTGAGCCTCCGACTCCCAAAGCCTCCCGCGAGCCCCTCCGAGCTCCCTTCAAGGTCCCAACCTGCCTCAAAGCCCCTCAAAAGATCCCGGTGTCCCCCCCCGCTCCTCACAAGGCCCTGTCGCCACACCCCCGGTCGCGTCCCATAAGGCCCAGTCGCCCCCTTTCTCCCCCTCCCACAGCACCCCACAACGCGCCGTCACCCCCCATCTCTCCGTCAGTGCTCCGCTGGCCCTCACCCCCCGATCCTAGTGACCCCGGCGATCCCAGGCGATCCCGGTTGATCCCGGTTTATCCCCGCTGATCCCAGTTTTCCACACTCACTTCCTGCTCCACCGGCTGCTGTCAACACCCCGCACTTTACGGCACCGCCGTTGCAAAAGCCACTGTCGCAAAACCCTCTGCAGCTGCGTCTCGCTTGGAGGGGCGGTAGGAGAACTCCAAGTTCCGGCGTGCCCCGCTCGCAGGGAAAAGGCGGGAAAAGTGTGAGGGGGGTGGTGGGGAGGTGGGAAGTCGGATGGAAATCGAGGGAAAGTGGAGGAATTCGGCGGAAATTCCACGATTTTTAACTCAGGCCTGGAGGGTTTCGGGCTTTCTGTTGGGATTGTGGCTTTGGGGGGCCTGGGGGATACTGATTGGGCTGGGGGGGTAGAGAGCTGGGGGTGGAAAATGGTTGCTGGAGCCTGAGGGAAAATGGGGGGGGTATGAGAGGGGTGCTGGGGTAATTTGGGGCTGCTCCATGTCCCTTCCAGGTAGTACCAGGATGGGGAAGCGCAGGACCCACCCACTCCCAGGTAACTGGGAAATGCCCAAATGTCCCAGTTTGGGCACAAAATGACCCTTCCCCATCCAACTGGGACTCCTCCACATCCAAATTGGGACTCTCTTTCCTCCCCACAACAGGCAACAGGAAATTCCATGCTCCCAAAGCCAAGCGGATCCTTCAGGAAGCTCCAGGAGCTGCCAGCTCAGCCATGCCCATTCCCTCCCAGAGCAATGATCCCAATAGAGATCCTGCTGGGATGGACCCCCAGGCAAGGTAACGGGAGGGGACTGGAGGGTGAGTGACCTGGGCTGAATCCCTCCAGGTCCAGGTCAATGGGATTTGCTGGGTCCAACAGCAAGAACAGCAGTGGCGAGGTGGATCCAGAGGGAATCCGTGTGGAAGAGCATGGAGCCAGGTCCTTGCAGGTAGGGAAAACCTCCAGCATGGTGTTCACACCCAGCAAAGAGAAAAACTCCCCAAACTGGGGTTTTTAATGTGTTTTCAGGAAGCGAGAGACAAGGGAACTGGAGGAGGCAGAGCACCGGGATCACCGAAACAGGGAATTTCAGATGGGATGGGAGAGAATCATCTGGAATTGCCCCAGCTGGGAATTTTGGAAGTGGAGGGGACAGGAGAGGATGAGCTGGAGTCACTAAAACCAGGAATTTTGGATGGGGCAGGAGAGAATTGTCCAGAATCACCAAAACCAGCAACTTTGGAGGTGGATGGGGCAGGAGAGGAGCCCCCAGCGTCAGTGAAACATCTAATTTTGGATGGAATGCAACAGAATTATCTGAAATCACAGCTTGGAATTGGAGCAGGAGAGGAGCAGCTGGAGTCACCCCAGCTGAGAATTCCAGAGGCAGATGGAGCAGGAGAAGAGCAGTTGGAATCACTGAAACTGGGAATTTTGGATGGAACAGGAGAGGATCAGCTGGGATCACCAAAACCAAGAACTTCTGGGGTGGATCAGGCAGCAGAGGAGCAGCTGGAAACACCAACACACAAAATTTTGGATGGGGCAGGAGAGGAGCATCCAGAGTCAGTGAAACCAGCAATTTCAGAGGTAGATGGGGCAAGAGAGGAGCAGCTGGAGCCACTGCAACAGGGAATTTGGGATGGGGCAGGAGAGAATCAGCTGGAATCACCAAAACAAGGGAAGTCTGGAGCACAGGGATCCAGCCCTGAGGACACAGTGAGGGACACGGCCCCTGCAGAGAGTTCGGAGGTGCCGGATGCAGCAGGAGAGGGGGAAAAAGGTGCCCTGGAGGAGGGACATGGCACTAGGATTGCCCTGAGCGTGGACATGGGGTCGCCAGATTGTCCCAGAGATCCCCAGAATGGTGGAGGGCACACAGAGAGCAGGAAATGCGAGAGTGGGAATGCTGAGGGTGGGAATTCCAGTATGGCAACACTGGAACTGGATCCAGCAGCCACCAGCACCGAGCCCCAGGACCACCGGGAGGGGACCAGCCCAGAGCTCCCAACAGAGAAGGTAAAACTGGGATGACCCCTCCCCACCCAAACTGAGACCTGGGGACACGTCCCCAAGATGGGATCCAGGGACCCCTCCCCATCCTAAACTGGGACCCAGAGACCCCTCCCCACCTCAACTGGGACCCTCCCCATCCCCCTGGGCTCCATCTTCAGCTCCTTTCTTTCCCTGCAGCCATTCCCAGATGCCGCTGGGCAGAAGCCATGGGACACCGGAGGCCAGATCCACACCGGATACATGGGGAACAGCCCAGTACAGCCATGGCAAAGGTGGGTGGATCCAGACCCTAGTGCAGGAATAAAATGATGATTTTGACTGAAATTCCTGATTTGGGGAGTAGGAAGATCCTGATTCTCCTTCTCCCAGCAGTGCCAGGGCCACGGAGCCGGCGGATGCGAGTGATGTCATCCGTGGGCTGATCCGGGAGCTCTCGGATCTCAAGTAAGCACCAAATCTGCTTGGATTTCCCTGGGATCAGGGGTCCAACACCCCTGGGTGACACCCGTGTCTCCCCACAGCCGCCTGGCCATGGGTGCCTGCCGGGGACTGGAGCTGCTTCGGAGGCCAAAGCCACGACGTGGCCGGAGGCCAGTGCCCAGTGGAAGCCGCTGGAAAGAGGGGTAGGAACATCAGGAATAACCATTTATTGATGGACACAATGGGAATAAACCACCCTCCAGCACAGTGCCAGGCTTTTCCTGTGGTCGTGGGTGAACAAATCCCACCAAACCCACCCAAAATGCTCACTAACGGCTCCAGCACTTGAATAAAGGCTCCAACACTTGGAGCACCAGCCCCCTTCCAGTCCTCTTCTGGTCAAAGGAACTAAAGGGACTGGGAGGGGGCCGGTGAACCAAAACTCAACAATCCAACCCAGAACATCCCGTAACAGCTCCAGTACCTGGAGTGCCGTCCCCTTCCCAGCCTAGGATTAACCAAAACTCAACAATCCACCTCAGAACATCCAGTGATGTCTCCGGTACCCGGAGAACTGGCCCTTTCCTGGCCTGAGATTAACCAAAATTCAGAACTCAGAACTCAAACCCAACACAAAACAGAACTGGCCCTGCTGACAGAGCCTGAATCCGGCCAGAGCGACTCTTCCAGGGTCCCATGGTGTCGGCAGGTGGGACAAAGTCGCACAGACTGGGGAGACTGGTCCCAGTGGGAAGCGCTGAGCTGCAGTCTCATCTTCTGAGGAAGTCCCTGGAAGAGAAGCCAGGAGAGGTGGGAGAACTGGGAAGCATCAGCATGCACCCCACGATTAGTGCCAAATCCCTGATGGGATTCCTTGCAGGAAACCCATCCTGGATAAACCCAGGCTCCAAGCACGTCTCCTTCCTTAAGTCATCTGTTTCCCAGTGCCCCCTCCTTCCTTTAGCTCTGACTTCCCGGTGAGATTCCCTCATGAGAATCCTGCTCCTGGCTAAATCCAGGCTCGGATCCACAAACCCTTCCATGGGGATATGGGATCTTCCATCCCTCAGCTACTTCCCAGTGTCACCTGTTTCCTGGTTCCCTCCCTTTGGTAGCTCTGGTTCCCTGACAAGATTCCTCATGGGAATCTGGCCAAAGCAGGTTTGGATGCAGCACAATCACTGTGGCATCACCGGGACACCACAAACCCTGTTCCTGCATGGGGATGTGGCATCCTCCATCCCTAAGCTACTCCCTGGTGTGCCCCCTTCCCTCCATCAGTGCCAATTCCACGATGAGATTCCTCATGGGAATCCTACCCTGGGATGAACCCAGGCTTGGATGTGCCACATCCACCATGGCATTGCCGGCATACGACACCCTGCTGATACCTGTGCAGTGACAAAGGATCCTCCATCTCTCGGCTACATCCTGGTGTTCCCCTGCCTCCTTCCAGCGCTCCTGGCATGCACTGAGCGGGAGTAAACGGAGGTGTAGCCACGGTGCGTGCGGGGACAGAAGCGGCGCGTGTGGGCCCGGTCCTGAGTGGCCCCGCACTGGGGACAGACATAGCTGCGCAGCACCGGGCACTGCAGGCGGCCGTGGGCATCCCGCAGGCTGTGGCTCCAGTACACGCCCGGGGCCTCCCCGTTGTGCTTGCAGAATGAGCACAGGGCCAGCCCAGCACACGGAGCTGACTCGGCACACGGAGCTGGCCCCACACATGGAGCTGGCCCTGCACACGGAGCCGGCCCAGTACATGGAGCTTGCCCAGCACACGGAGCCAGGGGCGCTGAGGGGTCCCCAAGGCCTGCGGGGCGGTGGAGGAGCGTGCCCACCATGGCCGCCAGCCCCAGGTAGTCCCGCCACATGTCAAACTGGCCTGTGGGTTCCATGCGTTGCAGCGGGATGGGGATCCCAGCGCTCCCAGTGTGGGGTGGGGTGGGATCCCGCAGCGTTCTCGTGCTTCCAGCATGAGGATGGACACCGCAGTGTTGCAGTGCTCCCGGTGTGGCGTGGGGACAGAGACCACTTCTCATGCCACGGGTGCTCCCCGCACTGCACCTGGCTTTATGTGGCTCCTTCCTCCAGATGCTTCTGGTGCTCTCGGCGCTCCCGGTGTGGCATGGGGCTGGTTCTGCCAGTGTTGCTGGTGGTGTGGGGCTGGACACCACAATGCTCTTCCCCAGTGCTCCCAACCTCCTTGTACCTGGTGCTGATGCTGCTCTTGGTGCTGATGCTGCTCCCGGTGCCCGTGGTTCGGGGCTGGACGGAGCTCCACGTGCTTGGTGCCAGTGCTCCTGGTTTTTCCAGGCCGCTGCACGTGCCCAGTGCAGCCGAAGGAACCGCCCAGGCCAAGCTCCAGGAGGAGTTTGCGCCGTCCCCTTTCCGACTGGAAGGCGCGGGGTTTGGGTAAATCGACGGGATTTGGGTAAATCTCCGAGATTGAAGTTAATGATCGTGAGTTGGGTAAATCACTGTGAGTAAAAACCTCCCCACCCTGCCCTGGGGCTTCCTGGTGAAAGGAATGATATAGATTTGTCTTTAGAAACAAACTGTGAGCCTGCTGATAGGTGAAAACTAGATACTGAGAGGCGGAAGAAGCAAAGAGGGGAACCATAAATTCCGTAGGAAAAGAAAAAAGGAGGGTATACATTAGAAGGGGGTCTGTATTAAGCGATTCGGGAATTCTGTACATCTCAAGTACCTCCGCCAATGGGGAAAAGGAAGAGGGTGATGTGGCTGGGAAATTAATTTTCCTGAGACCAGGAATCCCGGAGCACCTGGATTTTAGGAAAAGATCAGGGATTTTCGGTACTTCAGAAGCTCCGCACCTGAGGGGCACCGGCACCTCCTACTGGGGGAAATCCACGGGTTTGGGAAATTCCTCCCTAGTGAGGATCACCAGGATCCTCGGGATGCTCCAGGGGGCCGCAGGACACACTAGAAGATGGGTGATTTTATCCCAAACTCACCGACAGCCTCCACAGCACTGGGATTCACTGTCCCCCATCCCCTGGCTCCTCCATCCATCAGGATCCAGCCTTATCCCCCCTCTGCCTGCGGGACCCGCGATCTGTCCTCCATCTCCCACTGGAATCTGGGTCCGGTCTCATCCCCTGTTCTCCTGCAGGATCCAGGATCTGTCCCCGTTGTCCATCCGGTGGAGACCCCGCCTCATCCCTCCTCACCCAGCGGGGACCAGGGATCCAGACCTGTTCTCCATCTCCCGGCGGGATCCGACCCTGATCCTGGCATTCCCTCTCCCCAGTTATCCCTCAGGAATCCCGCCAGGATCCCTCCCTAACGAGGCACCGAATCCAAGGCTAATTCACGTCAAACCCAATCCCAGCATCAAGCGAATCACAACATATTCCCAGGAGCCACCGCAGCCCCTTCTGGAGCGAGAAACGGGGAAAAGGGAATAAACTGGGGGTGTTGAGGGGGCCGTCATCGACCGGCTGAAGCCCAATTCCCCCGGATTTGACCCCAAAACGGCTCTTGACCCGGGACGCCCCGGGGCTGGGAAAACGGTGTGACCCCCGGTGTGGGTGCGGTGTCCCCAGGAGCCCCGAGGTATCCCCGGCTCCGACGGGCGGGGGCGGGGCCTCAGCTCAGTCAGGTGCCACCTCCTCGGCGCTGACTGGCCGCCATCCCCACCGGCCACACCCCGCTCCATTCAGCCCCGCCCCTTAAAGGGGCGGTGGCCGCGTTTAACCCCTGCGAGCTGGGCCGAGGGGCTCGGGGGGGATCGGGAGGGTCTGGAGAGGGGAAGTTTCGTATTCCCTCTATCAGAGCCCAGCCAGTGCGGCAGCCTCCCCCCGAGATAGCTGGGGACCCACGGGCTCCGTGGCACGGCACAGTCTGGCATGATGTGAGCGGGGAAACTGAGGCACAGGAAGGCAGGGGGCCGGGGGCCGGTAGAGCCATTCGTCGCACGTGCAGTGGCACACGGCGGCACACGGTGGCACACGCGCTCTGCCGCTTCATCCTCGGGCCACCCCAGCACCACTGCCATGGTGGTCCCATTGCTCCATCCTGGCGATCCCAGGGGTCCCGATGGTCCCTGTGCCCTGTCCCGGGGGTCCCGATGCCTCCTCCCGGTGGTCCCGGTGCCCCCAGCGATGCCGCAACCCCTGGCTCAGCCCCGCCCGGCTGCGGTGACTCACCGGCCCCTACAAGTCGGGGCTTGATGCCGGGACGGGGGGAGGACAGGGGGAGAAGGTGATGCCCCCCCAAACACCCAGCAGGGGCCGGGAGGGGCCCTAAGGGTTTGGGGGGGGGGGTGGTCTGCGGAGGTGTCGGGGGGGGCCCATTCCTGTGAAAGCGCCTTTGTCCGGACCCGCCGATCCCACCCCAGGGTGACTCACGGGCGCGTGGCTGGGCCCTGACTCACCCCCCCGTGCCCCCCACCCGCGGCACCGGGGGCCCCCGGGGCCTCCTCCCCACCTTCCCAAGCGGCATCGGGATCCACCGGGCCCCCCCTGACCGCAGTGGAGGCATCTGGGGAGACACAAAGATTCGGGGAGGCTTCAGGGTGAAGACGGGTCTGGGGGTGCAGGGAGAGACCGCCCTGCACCCCC
>JACBWW010000142.1:168945-181421 GCA_020086605.1 Lanius collurio
CCGGGGGTACCGGCGGGTCCGGGGGTACCGAGGAAGCGGCGGAGGAGCCGCCCAGAGCCGCCGCCATGGACCGAGCCGCGGGCAGGAGGAACCCGGACGACGATTACGGTACCGAGCATCCACCCCGCGCCCGCCCGGGGCTCCCCCAAACCCCCGCGTTCGGGCACCGCACTCCCAAGCAGCCCCCGGGGCTGGGATCTCCCAGATTTTGTGCACCCTCAGCGTTACGGGGACCCCCCGGCTCAGGGCCCCGCGGGTTTAGGGACACATGGGCGAGGAGAACCCCAGGTGTGGGGACCCGCCAGGCTTGGGGATCCCCCGGTTTTGGGACCCCCTGTGTTGAGAACCTCCCAGGTTTGAGAACACCCAGGTTCGGAGACCCCGCCTTGGGGACCACCTGTCCAGCCCCGGGACACTCCCAAGGGGGCTGCAGGGGCGGGGGTCTCGCGTGTTTTGGGGGCTCCTGGGGCGGCTCCGGGCTGTGTCGGGGGTTCAGGATCGGGCCGGGGCCCGCTGCCTCCTCCAGGGGGGTCTCGGGAGGTCTGGGGGTGTCCCTGGTTCCCGGTACGGGAGGGAGGAACACGGGAGGGGGCGCCGGGACCCCTCTCCGGAGACCCGGGACCTCTGGAGCCCCCATCCTGCGGGGCCAGGGCGGGACCCTCCGCGTCCCCCCGTTTTCCCCGGGCGGGGGCTCCCCTCGGCCCGGCCTTTGTTCCCTTCGCGCGGGGGGGGGACCCGCAGCCCTGACATCACCGGCGGCCTATGGGCGACGGGATCCCGCCGCTGCTCCCGGTGATTTATTTACCCAAACGGAACCGGGGCGGGGATGGCACCGGCGTCACCGGGAGGGCATGGCGGGGTGGAAGGGGCACCGCCCACGAGCCATTTCCCGCCCGTTCACAACCTTTGGACTCAGTTTGGCGGGGCCGGACCGCGCCCCGGTGCTTCCCAGTACCGGAGCCGGAGCTCCTCGGTGCCCCCCGGGACCGGAGTTCCCCCGGATTCCCTCCGGTGCCAGAGCCCGTTGCCCCCATTGCCACCCGGAGACGGAGCCGTTTCTCCCCGGTGCGGGAGTCGGTTCCCCGCGGAGCCCCACGGTTCCGGAGTCCGTTCCCCCCGGTTCCCCGCGGTTATCCTCCGGTGCACCACGGAGCCCGTGCTCTCCGAGGCGGGATTCGGGCAACGTTCGTGCCCCGGAGGGCGGATTTTAGGGGGGGGCCGTGGTTTTTGGGGAGGCGGGGACGTCTCAGCCCCGCCCAGCCCAGCCCAGCCCGGCGCGGACGGGGACGGCGGAGGGTCCGGGCGCTCGCCGGGATGGGGGGCCACGGGGACAACTACTACGGCAAACACGGTAACGGGGTTGGGGGGCTCGGGGTCACCTTTGGGGGTTCGGAAGCACAGCGGGGGCTCGGTGGGGAACTTTGGGGGTTCGCCCGGACTCGGGGGCCCCGTCCGGGGTTCCCCGCGAGTCGGGGGCAGCGCCCGCCTTGGGCTGGGGGCACTTTTGGGGTTTTCCTGCGGGTCGTGGCCCCGCGGAGCGGCGCGGAAGGAGTCGAGCGGCCGCAGGGAAAGGCGGAAAACAACAAACCTGAAATGGGCGGAAAACGGGGCAGTAAAAGGCGAAGCAAAGCGAAAGCAAAAGCGGCTGCTCCCCGGACGAAGGGGGGGCCCGGGTTTGGGGGGCTGGGGAAGGGTGCCCGGTTTTGGAGGGGGCTGAGGGGGCCGCGGTTTTGGGGCCGCCTTCCCCGGCAGCCACAGAACCGGCCCGACAGCCGCGGTCGGAGCCAGCGCCGGGACAAACCGGCTCCGGCGGTTCTGGGGCGTCACCGCGGCGCCGGCGCCGCCGGGATCGGCGGCACGGGGATCCCGGGATGGCTCCCGGTTCTGATCCCCCTTCCCCCCTGGCCATTCTTTAGGGGGGTTTGGAGAAGAGGGATCGGTTCCCGGGAAGGGGAGATAACTCCATAACGCCCCAAAATATCCCAAAGCAAACCTGTGCCCCAAAAAGGACATGTCCCTGCCGGGGGGCTGCTCCGATCCCCTCCAAAATCCACCCCAAATCCCCGGCCCTCCCTGCCCTGGGCCGCTCCCATGCTGGCTCCATTCCCACCCTAAAAATAAAGCGGAGCAGCGGGACGGCGCCGGGAGGCCGCAGCGGGGGCCGGGGCTGCTCCGGGGCTCCCCGGGACCTCCCGGTGACCCGTCCACCCCGGTATCGCCGCCCCCAGTTTCACTCTGCCTCCTCCGCTCTTTGGTGCTTCCGTGGAATTTCGTGTCTCTGGTGTTGCCGTGGCATTTCGAGTCCCTCCTGGCACTGCTCGGGGACATTTTTGGGCAGAGCCACCGGTGGAGTTTTCCAAGGGAGTCGTTGTTCCCAGGCCCGGGAGGTGGCTCCGCAGCAGGGAATGGGCATCTGGAGATGTTTTTTCCTCCCGATTCTGCTCATCCCGAGGATTTTGTTGGAAGCATTCGGCTCCCTCCGCTCCTCTTGCTGCGTGCTGGGGGGCGAGGAGGATGAGGAGTGCCTTCCTCCCATCCCAGCTGTCCCCTATTCCCACTCCTCTTCCTCTCCACAGGAACACCACAGAAGTATGACCCGACTTTCAAAGGTCCCATCTATGACAGGTGAGCAGAGCCCCCTAGGGTCCCCAGGGTCCCCAAATCCATTGTCCCAAATCCATGGTCCCCAAATTCCTGTGCCCGCTGGCAGGGGCTGCACTGACATCGTCTGCTGCGTCCTGCTCGTGGTGGCCATCGTGGGCTACGTGGTGGTCGGCGTCGTGGGTACGTCTCAGGGCTCAGGGGGGTCCTGCTCGTCTGAAGGGGCCGGGCGGGGCCCTGTGGGGTCTGGGGGCCACAGGGGGGGTTGACTGCAGCGTCACTGTCCTGTGTCCCCCAGCCTGGACCCATGGGGACCCCCGGAAGGTGATCCATCCCACGGACAGCCGCGGACAGTTCTGCGGGCAGCAGGGGACCCCCAACGAGTGAGTGCCAGACGTGTTGCTGGAGAGACCCCGAATTCCTCGGGGGGTGTGGCGGGTGTTTCCCCAAACCGGGCGGTTTTGGTTTGTTTTGCAGGAAAAAACCTTTCCTTTTTTACTTTGACATCGTCAAGTGCGCGAGTCCGCTGGTGCTGCTGGAATTCCAGTGCCCAACCACGCAGGTACAGCCCGGCCCCTCCAGCCTGCGGCATTCCTTGGAGTCCCCACGGAATGCCAGCTGTCACCTGCAGCCCCCGGTGTCCCCCTCCCCTCCAGATCTGCGTCAGCAAATGTCCGGACCGGTACATGACGTACCTGACCGCCTACGGAAACCCCACCTCGCTGGAATATTACCGGGATTTCTGCACCCCCGAGTTCAAGAACTCGCGGAAGGTGGGTTGTGGGGTTGGTGTTCCCTTGCCATGGGGTGATTCCTGCCCGGAGCGCTGATGTCCGGCTCGTTGTCCCCACCCAGGCTCCAGTCGAGGTCCTGAAGGACAAGGAGTGTCCAGCCATGCTCATTCCCAGCACCCCACGTACGTCCGCAATTAGCGAGGAGCTTGTTAGCAATTTGCTGGCTTCCACTGGGCTTTTTCGGAGGCTGTTTGGGGGTTCTGGAGCTCCCATGGGGGTTTGGGACTCTGGGGAGGGGCTTTGGGCTGGTTTTCCTGGCTGAGCTGCCCCGTCCTCTGTCTCGCCAGTGGCACGGAGGTGCTTCCCGGCCATCCAGGCGAAGAAGGGTGTCATCATGGTGGGCAATGAGACCACCTACGACGATGGCCGCGGACGCCGCAGGAACGTCACCGAGCTGCTGGAAGGGGCCAAGTGAGTCCTGGACCTATGCCCCTCGTTAAGAGCTGCTTTGTTAGCATTGCTTTAGAAATCCTGCACCAAAATGATAGGAACAGGAGCAGAGGGCAGCAAAGGAGGCGAAGTGAGGGCAGCTCCAGGGAATTTGCAGTGCAGAATTGTTGAATTTTCTTGCTTTTGGGGTCTCCCCTGGCTCCCTCTGCATCAGCGTTTTCCATCTCCTTGCAGAAAAGCCAACGTGGTGCTGGAGACCCGGCAGCTGGCCATGAAGATCTTCGAGGATTACACGGTGTCCTGGTACTGGATCATCATGTGAGCACGGGGTAGAACTCAGGGATTCTCAGTATTTTACCATTTTTGCCCTGGATTTCCCATGATTTCCATCATCAAAGCACAAGTGACATCGCTCCCGTCCTGCTCATGCTCCATCTGCACCGTGGTGCCCATGCCTGGGGGATGCCGGGGTGCCGTGGGAGGGTGGTGACATGTGGGTGCCTTCCTCCTGCAGAGGCCTCGTCATCGCCATGGTGGCCAGCCTGATCTTCATCGTGCTGCTGCGCTTCCTGGCTGGGATCATGGTCTGGGTGATGATTGTGATGGTGATCCTGGTGCTGGGATATGGTGAGCAGGGGCTGGGAGCCGCTCCCTGGCTTTTCCCCATTTCCCTCTCCCTATTTCCAGTGGGATTTGCCCTGCAGAAGTTCATGTGCCATGTCCTTCCGGGCATCTTCTCCCTGGCTGGCATCCGTGCAGAAAGGAGAATTTTCTGCTTTTTGCCACAGGAATCTTCCACTGTTACATGGAATATGCGAAGCTGAAAGGGGAAGCAGGGTCGGACGTGTCCCTGACGGACCTGGGCTTCCAGACTGACCTCCGTGTCTACCTCCACCTGCGGCAGACGTGGCTGGCGTTCCGTGAGTGCCCGTCCTCCTCTGGAATTGGGGTGGGACCCGGGACAGGGCATGGGAAGGGGGGGTCACAGCGGGTTTTGGGGCAGTTCCCATGTGAAGGAGGGACTTTGCTGGGTGCCCAATCACGGGGCGGTGCTGGATGTTCCCGGGAGGAGTGTTCGGTACCGTGGGGGATTCCCAGGGAAGGCGAAGGTGGCACTCATGCTGCCCGGGGCTCCCCTTCCCCTGCCAGTGATCATCCTGTGCGTGCTGGAGGTGGTGATCGTGCTGCTGCTCATCTTCCTACGCAAGAGGATCCTCATTGCCATCGCTCTCATCAAGGAGGCCAGCAGGTCTGTCCCTGTCACCCATCGCTCCGGGGTTTAACTAGGGTTTTTCCAGGGTTTAACCAGGGTTTAACTGGGGTTTGACCGTCTTCTCACAGGGCCATCGGTCATGTCATGTCGTCGCTGCTGTTCCCCTTGTGCACCTTCTTCCTGCTGTGCCTCTGCATCGCCTACTGGGCCAGCACTGCCGTGTATCCTTTCCTCTTCCTCTTCCCTGCATCCCTGTTCCCCAGAAATCCAAGGTCTCCCCAGGCATGGAACACGATTTGCTTGCAGATCCACCTTAAATCTCTGAGGTTTAACACAAAACAAACCCTGCGGGGAAAGAGTGGCAGTGGGAGCTTGGGGAGAATGAAGCAGAGCCTGGTTTGGATTTTGGATTGGTTTTGGAGAATGGCCTCTCCTTAATGGTGACCTGCAGCTTCCTGTCCACCTCCAACGAGGCTGTTTACAAGGTGTTCAATGAGTCCGCCTGCCCGTTCTCTGGGCATACCTGCAAGCCTGAGGTGAGGACCTTGGTAAACTCAAAACCTGTCAGAGACAAGAATCTTTGTTGCCTGAGAAATTCCCGGAGCCCGGGGGCTCTTCCCAGTGGAATTCCACCTTTCTGAGCTGGGGTGCATTGGGCTGTTCATTCTTTTTGAGCTGTTGCGTGCCCTGAGCAGAGTTTGGTCCAAGCTTCTGGACAATTGAATGGGACAATAAGGTCTGTGACCATGGGGGTCGCTCTGGCTTGACTGGCGGTGTCCTGTGTCCTCTCTAGACCTTCAACACCAGCAACGTCACCAAGCTGTGCCCTGATGCCCAGTGCCTCTTCGCGTTCTACGGCGGCGAGACCGCCTATCACAAGTACCTCATTGTGCTCCAGTTCTTCAACGTCTTCATGTTCTTCTGGCTTGCCAACTTCGTCATCGCGCTGGGCCAGGTGACGCTGGCGGGCGCCTTTGCCTCCTACTACTGGGCCTTCAAGAAGCCCGACGACATGCCAGCCTTCCCGCTCTTCTCTGCCTTTGGCCGCGCGCTCCGGTGTGTCCATCCCCGCGAGGGTGCCCGGGAGCTCTGGGAGGTTGTGCCCTTCTAACCGGGGTGGTCCGTCCCTAGGTACCACACCGGCTCGCTGGCTTTCGGCTCGCTGGTCCTGGCCATTGTCCAGGTCATCAGGGTCACGCTAGAGTACCTGGACCACCGGCTGAAAGGTACCAGGGCTGGGGTGGGAATAGGGAGATGAGTGGGGTCGGCTGTTGGCACATCCCTTGGTACTGCAGACTGGGGATAAAGTCCAGGGGAGTCACTTCGGTATTTCAGGAGAAAATCAGGGTTTTCCTTTTAGAGTCCCATAGCTGCCTCTTTCTCCAAGAAAGAAAAGAATTCCTCCCTGGGAGAGCAGTGAGGGGCTGGGATAGAATTCCCAGAGAAGCTGTGGCTACGCCATCCCTGGGAGTGTCCAGGCCAGGCTGGACGGGGCTTGGAGCAACCTGGGACAGTGGAAGGTGCCCCTGCACATGGTGGGGGATGGAATGGGATGAGCTGCCCTTTCCAACCCAAACCATTCCATGATTCTGTGAAGTGTTTCCTGGGGCAGGAGCCAAGAGACGTGCCGTAGCTGCGGGCTCAGCCAGCCTGCCCCGGTGCCAGGGAGTTCTGTGCCATGCAGCCATTCATCGGGAAATGTCAACAGTGCGTGGGGGCGTGGGAAGAGCAGTTTGGGCCCCAGCAGGGCTGAGAACAGGGCCTAGGGGGACGCTGCAGCAACAAGGTCCCACCAGGGACCTTGGAGTTGCTACTGGAAGATCTGGCCCCTCTGGCTTTTGTGCTGACCCCTCTCCCTGCACCCTCCAGCTGCCGAGAACAAGTTTGCCAAGTTCCTCCTGAGCTGCCTCAAGTGCTGCTTCTGGTGCCTGGAAAAGTTCATCAAATTCCTCAACAGGAACGCCTACATCATGGTGAGAGTCACCCAAAACCAGTGCTCTTGAAGGGCTGGGGCTGCCATGGGGATGGCTCAGAGATTTCCCTGGTAATTGTGTCTCCTGATGCCATGGGAACACGGAGCTTTGCGGTGTTTTCCAGCTGTTTGGCTGGAAAACCTTACCCTCAGCCATATCCTGGTGGCTTTGGGAAGGACCCTGTGTGGGTGGAGGTGTTCAGCTCTGGGTCCCTGCGATGCCTGACCCGGCAGTGGATGAGGAAGCGCTTCCAGGGTGGGATTTGCACCCTCCCCTGGGTGGTGGACTCAGTGCAGCCCCGTTTCTCTCTCCTATGCCTGCTTTTCCTGCCCCAGATCGCCGTCTACGGCACCAACTTCTGCACCTCGGCCCGGAACGCGTTCTTCCTGCTGATGAGGAACATCATCCGGTGAGATCCTGGGGGAATCACCCCAGACCAGGCTCCCCGTTCCCAGGCTCCCATTTGCCTTCGCTTCTTCTGTTGGAACTTGGGGCAGGGAGCGGAGGTGGAGGCTCATCCCTCTCTCGTCTCTAGGGTGGCTGTGTTAGATAAAGTCACGGATTTCCTCTTCTTCCTTGGGAAGCTCCTCATTGTGGGAAGTGTGGGTAAGTGCTGGGTTCTGGAAGTTTCTCCTCGGGGCATCCAGCTGCCGCCACTGGTTGTGTTGTCCCAAAAGATCCGCTCAAGTTACCCCTCCCACGAAGCTGGTCCTTTCCATCCCCTTTTCCATCTGCTCACCCATCCCAGAGCCATGTCCATCCCTTGCTTTCCCAGGAATCCTCGCCTTCTTCTTCTTCACCCAGCGGATAAAGCTGGTCCAGGACACGGCGCCGCCGCTGAATTACTACTGGGTCCCAATTCTGGTGAGCTGCCCTCTCTCTTTGGGGTGACTTTGGAAGGACAGAGCTGCCCCACAGAAACCCCTCCCCACACCCGGTGCCTCAAGGACCTTCTTTGTTGGGGGTGTTTTCCCGGTTGCCGGTGCAATGAGCCCTTTGTTGGTTGCTGCTGGCGCCGCGCCCGCCTGCGCTGCCCACTTTGGCCTCCGTCCAGCGGTGGCAGAGGCCTTTTGTCCCCACTCAGTCTGCTCCGAACAGTCTTGCCCTGTTCACTTCTCCTCCTTCCCCTGGAGAATGTGGGATTCAGCACTTTCCTCCTCCTCCTGCTGCTCCTGGCCTGGGCTCTGGGCTCTCTGCCGGCCATGGCATGAGTGCACGGTGTCTCTTCCAGACGGTGATCGTGGGCTCCTACCTCATTGCCCACGGGTTCTTCAGCGTGTACGGCATGTGTGTGGACACCCTCTTCCTCTGCTTCTGTGAGTATCAGCAAAAACCCCCTCTCCCATCAGGCTGACCCCCAGGGTGTCCAGTTTGGGGGCTGGCTCCCAAACCTGGGTGTGGTTTTCTCCCGCTTTTTCCTTTCCTGACTCCTTGCCTGCCTTCTCACCTGCTCTCCTCCGCCTGCTCCGGCGGAGACCCCCAGCCTGTCCGTGGGCTCCTGTGTCTCTCCCTCTGTTTTGGTGCTTTGGGCTCGGTGGAATTAACCACAACTAACCTCAATTTCCCTTTTTTTTTCCTCCTTATTTTCCTTCTTTTCCACCCCTTCCACATTTCTGGTCACATGTTCACCATCCTCCACCTCCACCCTGTCTCTCCCCGGCTCTTCTGCTGCTTTTCACTCTTGCCCTTCACGGCCGCTTCTTCCCGGGGCTGGAAAAGGTGAAGATCTGGAGAGAAATGATGGATCTCCGGAGAGGCCTTACTACATGTCCCCTGAGCTCAGCGAGATCCTTCTGAAGGGGCACCTAGAGCCTTCCAAAAGCGCCGATAGCCAAGGCTAGGGCCCGGCGCTGGGCAGAGGCCGCAGGACCCTCCCGGCCCCCTGACCCCAGCAGTGACTCCTGTGGTGCCGCTCTGTCCCCTGGAAGCCCTTCGAGGGTGGTCGGTGCCGACCCTCAGCGCCTGGTGATGTCCAGTCTATCTTCCTGCCCAAAAATCTGTGTTCCTGCTTTGAGAGAACCCACCCGGAGTCAGTTGGGGGTCCCGGTAGCGCCCAGCGAGGAGCGTGGTGCCCAGAGATTATCGTGGTTTTGATGCAGAGATCTTTGTTCCGAGGGAGGGAGAGCTGGCACAGCTGGCATGAGGGCTCCCGCGTGGAGGGACAGGGTTTGTGGGATGGGCTGAGTGGGTTCCGCAGCCCCAAACTGGTCTCTGGGCGTTTCCTGAGTCTGCTCCAGCCGAGAGCAGCGAAACTTTCCTTGCCCCTTTCCTCGCCTCTTTCCTTATCCTTTTGTCACGTCTTTCCTGGTAATTTCCTCACCCCTTTCCTCACCCCATCTCTATGCAAACTACAAAATTCTGCAGGATTCTGGGAGAGGTTGCAGAGCTTTGGCTTCACACCCACTGCTTTAGCCCAGCTTGTCCCTGTCCCCTGTCCCAGCCATCGCTCCAGGGCAGGAGCCATCACTGGTGGCCACTGGGACTCAGAGGGTTTCACTGTGGCCACAGGGGGTTTGGATTTCTGCTCCAGATAGCCCAGAAATGACCAAGATTTAAAAAAACCCATCTCTTGTGGCTCAGCCTCAGCCACAGCTCCCAGCCAGACCCTCCCAGGACAAAGCCACGGTGTTGACACTCCCATTTTCATCCCAGAAGGATCCAAATCCCTCTCCAAACACCCGCTGGGTGCTGTGAGCTTGGGGCTTTGTGGCTTTGTTTGGTTTTGGGGTGTTGTTCTTCCACGGCTGGGATTTTCCGACCGCTTGGCACATCAGGAACACTCCTCTTGGTGAGGGCATCAGGCAAATCCCGAGGGGAATCACTCTGCATTGGCTCTAGAGCTGTTGGGAAGAGCTGAGGTGTCCCCCCTGCTGTCCTTGGCTCTGTTTAACTTCCCCCCACTCCGAGAAACAAAACACCCAAATTTCTGTTTTCTTCTCAATCCCCCTGGGCCATTCCCGGGTTTGCTGTGACAGAGGGAGAAACCATTCCACGATGAGAGCAGAGACTTGATTTAATCTGGGATCCTTGTTAGAGGGTCCCAGGAGCCTCCGTCACACCAACCCTCGTATCTGCCCCCGCCGCGGGGCCGGGGATTTCTCTTTGCAGTGGAAGACCTGGAGCGCAATGACGGCTCTGCAGAAAAGCCCTACTTCATGTCCCAGAACCTGAGGAAGCTGCTCAAGAAGACCAACAAAGGCCAGCCCGACGCGTAGTGCCGCGCCTGGAGACCGCCCGGCGCCGCCTGTCCCACGTGGAATTCGCCTCTATGGACCTTGGACCACCCCTCCTCCCCCCGGCAGCGTGGGGGGATCGGTAAAACGCGGATTGTTGATGATTTGGCCTTAAATCCTCATGTTGGTGAGGGTGACGAGCTTGTCACTGCTAACAAGCCACAGGGCCCTGTGCCAGTGCCACTCCTGGGCTGTGACAGAGCCAAAATCCCAATTCCTGAGGGTTAGCAGCTCCAAAGTGAGTTGAACTGGGTTTCATCCCAGTTTGATCCCGTAAATCCTTCTGCGGCTGGCGTTTCCTCGGTGCCCGAGGGGATCCGGGCGGATGTGGGCGCGGAGGTGAACGAGCTGAGAGGTTCAGGCAGCTCCTCCTGGGGTGTTCTCACTGTGGCCCCCCTAAATACTGAATTAGAGTTGTTCATTCCTGCCCGGAGAACTGGGACGGGCTGGAATTGCTTCCCATCCCTTGCTGCCCTTTGGTGACACCCGAGGGCCCTGTTTTGGGCCCTAATTAATGAATTCTTTTAGGAATAAGCTAATTAGTGCTTCTGTAGCCACTGCAGGGGTGAAGGTGGAGGGGAACAAGGGGGCCACGAGCAGAATTTGGGGCTTGAGGCTCTGTCCAGTTCTTGCACCTCTTGAGGACTGGCAGCTTCTGCAGATACCTCCCCAAAATCTGCATCTGGTCCCCAAAACTTGCCAGTTTAGAGCAAACCCTTCCCTAGCTTCCCAAACGCTTCACCTGCATAAGGGATTTTGGGACATCCCTCTCTGGAGCACGGGGAGGGGGTGAGGATGGACCTGGAAGGGTTTTGGGTTCATTCCAGGTGATTTTAGCAAAGCTAGTGGCAGCCAACATCTTGCAGCTCTGGCCAGGAGGGGAAAAAGAGGGTTTTTTTTGAGCTGAAAAAGGGGTCAATTAACTCTAAAATATAACTGAGTAACTTAAAACCCAAAATGTAACAGAATTAACCCGTCCTCAGACCCCATGGAGCGACAGGAGCAGAGCCACCACCAGCAACTGGGCATTTTTGGGGCTCATTTGTTAAAAAAGGACTTAAAGAAATGCTCTGAGGCTTTGGGGGACAATTCCCAGCTCCCAGAGGCTGTGGGGGTTCCACCTTCCCCCCCTCCCAGTGCTCACCTGGCTCTGGGAACTGGTGCTGAGGGATCCCTTTGACTGCTTTTTATCCCGGTTCCCCTGCCACCTTTAGGTTTTCTATCATCCCGGGGATGTTTCTATGGAATTATCCAATGCTCTGGGGGCTTTTGTATATTTTGCTTTCCCAGGATGTTTTCAGTTATTGTTATTTGGAGCTTTTCCTGTGAGTTTTTGGGTGCAGGTTTTGGGTTCTCTAATGCTGCCAGGCAGAGCTTCCCTAGCTGGAATCAAACACTGCCATTTCCCTATTTTTTTTTTTTTTTAAATTCCCTAAATTTTTCTTTTACCCCTCGTTTTTTGGTGCAGCTGATCAGTGGACAGAGGAGTGGAAGGGAAAATTGAAGCCACAAAAATGAAGGAAAAGGTGAAACTAGGGAAAGAAAAAATGAAGGGAAAGGTAGAAACAAAGAGTAAAGCTCAACAGAAAAGGTAAAATGTAGCTAAAAAGAGGCAAATCCTCTGTTTGGGATAAGTGGGAATAATTCAGGGAATAATGACCAGACCTTTTTCCACTTACAGCCATTCCAGCACCTCCAGCGCGTGTCCTGCAGCTCCTGATGCTCATTCTGGATTAATTCAGTTTTTTCCCTCCCTGTGCAGGTTTCAGGGTGGTTTTGGTTTAATTTCTGCTCAGAATGTTTGTGTTGGGGGCAAATTCCCTCGCACTCCTCAATTTTCAGCTCTTTTCCTCCTGAATCTTGACCCTTTGGGCGTGGGAACGCCAGGGAAAACAGCAGAGGAGTGGCAGGAACTGTGTTTATTTGCTCAAAAAGGCAAAAAGCAGCAGGAATTTGGAAGGCTGGAAGGAAAAGTGGTGAAGGAGAGAAGAAATTTGGGAAAAGGTGTTCTTGGGGAAGCCGGGCTGGCTCGGCTGCCTCCCAGCAACACAGGATTTGAGGAGAATTAAGGACTTTTATTCCCAGTAAGCCCAAGTGGCTTTTTAGAGGTGAAAACTGACTGTGATGGGGAGCAGTGAGGGAAATATTCCTGTAAATTAGACATTTTTTGGAAAACTCAGAGCGAGGGCAGCTGTCCGGGAGAATTTGGTGTCCAGAAAAGCTTCACTCCAAGACTGGGTTCCTTTTTCTAGGCAAAGCTCCATGTTCAAGG
>JACBWW010000142.1:181793-201788 GCA_020086605.1 Lanius collurio
CATGGAGAAGGTGGGATCACCCCCCTTGGAGGGACTTGAACCCCCTCTTCCCTCTCATGCCAGGCTGGGAATTGCAGTGGGATCATCTCCTTTGGGGGGATTTTAGCCCCTCTCCCCCCTCAGGACACGGATCCTGCTCTCCTCCTCCCCGGAGCTTTTCCCGGCCTCTGTCCCTGCTCCCTCACGGTTACCGCTGGTCCAGCCCCGTTATCCGTGGCCGCTCCGTTTCCGGAGGGTTCAGAGGAACAAAAATCCAGCAACCCCTTCCCGCCGCGGCTGCTCCGCGGGGATTGACGGCTTTGTGCTCCCTCAGTCCAGGGTTCCCACTGGAATCCGCGCTCCCGGGGCTCCCGGATTCGCTCCCTGTGAGCGCCGTAGTGTCCTGGCTCCTCATCCATCCCAATACACAGATAAAAGCGACCAATTCTTTCTAAAAACATTGCCTTGAACCCAAGCGTGGCTTTGTCTGTGTCACACTTTCCCACGTTTAGGGCAGGAATCCCAGCCTTTTACGGTTGTTTTTCCCTCCGTCCTCCCAAAAACGCCTTTGGGAGAGTTGCTCCTTTCCTTGGAGAGGGGGCAAGGCTGAAACCAGATGAAATTCCAGAGTTTGTCCCGTTTCCAAGGATTGGGGTCCTGGTTTAACCAATCCTGTGGTTCTTCTCCTCAAGACACACAAATCTGGTGATGCTGCAGCATCAGCTCCCAGATTTCTCCCTCCAAAAATCCCAGAAGACGGTTAATGGGAGACTCTGTGGCTGCTGTTGTGATTCTGACTGTAGGAACAGTTGGATGGGATTTCAACCCTTTCCTTATCCCGCCTGGAGGAAATTGAGGGAATTTTAAGGAAAATAACGGAGTGTGCGGAGCCTTCAGGGCCCAGCCCAGAGCAGGAGGCACCTGGAGGTGCCTTGGGGCTCCTTGGGAATGATTCTCCCTGTTCAGCCGGTGCTGGTTGGGGTTTAATTTCAATTAAATCCAGATTTATGGCGTTGTTAAATCATCCTGTGGATGAACTGGCAGGACTGGAATCAGAGGGGTTTCCTTTGAGTGGAATTGTGTGTCCGTGCAGCGGCTCAAGGTTTTTATCCTAAAAATGTGAGCCCCAGCTCTGGAACAGCGCGAGCGGGAAGTGGTGAGGCCAGAATTGGGGAGATTGCGGTGGGAAGAGGTGAAAGCAAGCTGTGATCTGGTTTGGTGGCCTGGGAAACGTGTGGAAAGGGGAAGGGCTGCCCTGGAGTTTGCTTGGGAGCTCTGGGACAATGGATTTGCTGTCACCAGTCAGATTTTGATGGTAAAAGGAAGCGGAGGCAGAGGAGGATGATCTTCCTCGCCCTCAGGTGCAGAGGGTTGGCATTTTCCAGTGCTTTTCCATGGAGTTATCCTTGGAGTTATGGGAAAGCTGTCGGGTGTCGCAAGGCCAGGATTGAACCGGTCAGGGGCAGTGGGGAAAACCGGGATTTTAATTAAATAATTTTATTGGGTACAGTTATTGGCCGTGGCTGGAGCAGGTGCTGATCCTTCCCTTGTCCGTGTGGGAATGATGCCAGAGCTGATCCTGGCGGGTGCAAGGCAGTGTCCAGAGGGTGATCCCAGGACACCGGCGGGATCCAGGTGTTCCTCTGTTCTGGGTGACAAAGCACTGGAGTTGGAACAGAAAGCTCCGCTGCCCCAGCTGGGGGTGGTTCCCACAGAAAGGCAGGAATTTGGTGTCAGTTGGGCTGAATCTGTTGAATTCTAGGACTTTTGAGTGCTGACTTCCCACCTGGATTTACTGGGTTCATCCCATTTCCTCCTGATAAACTCAGGGATGAGACACAGTGCAGCCTCTGGACTGGTGTTGGTCCTAATGCAGAGCCAATGGGGTGACTTTGGGGCTGTGCAAGGGATTTGGGGTGAAACCAGGGCTATGGCAGAGGGATCTGTGCTGGGAGCTGCCCATGGATCTGGCAGCGGGGTCTGCCAGAAATGGAAAGAGAGGCCCAGCTGGCTTCTTCCCTTGTTTAATTAATTCATTAATTCATTGTCCCAGGGCGGCTTTTCCAGAGTGGAGCAGGGAGCTCTGTCTGGTTTGGAAAAGTCCCCTTTCATGGGAAAAACTCTTAGGAATGAGAGGGAATAAGGACTGTATGCTCCAAGGGTCAGTCTCCAGGTGTCAGGGATGTAAATCCTCGGGAGCAGAACTCTTTGGCTAACGAGTTGGTGTGGGTCTCATTGCTGTTCCTGCTTCCAGCTCCCGCTGCTCCAGGGTGTGCCCCAGGCTCCGGCTGTCCCAGCTCACCTGCTCTCTGTCGCTTTCAGATCCCAGAACGCTGCGGTACTGCGACACTCCAGTCGCCAGAAAAATCCAAATAAACACCTTTGGAACGTTCAGGCAGGCAGCAGAAAACAAAAATGGTAAGAGCCAGGTGGATTCCCGGGCGTGGGATGAATATCTGTGTCCCAGCGCCCCCTAAACACTCCTGACCTCCCTCTTCTGCAGCGCCCGATGCGGATCTTCGTGAATGATGACCGGCACGTGATGGCCAAGCACTCGGCCGTGTACCCCACGCAGGAGGAGCTGGAGGCCGTGCAGAACATGGTTTCCCACACAGAGCGGGCGCTCAAAGCCGTCTCCGACTGGATTGACGAGCAGGAGAAGGTCAGTGGGGAGCAGCCAGAGACGGAGTCCATGGAGACGGCGGCCGAGGAGGAGAACAAGGAAGGAGGGTGAGGAGCAAAGCCGCTGCTGGGATCACAGCGATGTCCTGCTTTAGATCCCTAAAACTCACTTAAATCCCTAAAAATCCACTCACTGGCGGTGACAGCATTGTCCTCCCTGGCCATGGAATCGAGGGGAATTAACTGAGGCAGTGTTGCCAGCTGCCCGTCCGAAGAAACCACAAAACAACCAAAGTCGTTTTATGCGGTGCTTTATTAGGGCCTGGGAGGTCTGAGGACTCGTGTCCAAAATCAGACGCCTCCGACCCTCTAAGATTTTCACACACCTTATATACTTTTACAAACAGATTACTTCATACCACACAAACTTAATTTTTAACTTAGCTTACATAAGGGTTAGCATATTCTTTTGAGATTTATGATTCTATTCTACCATTCTTTTGGATTATAAATTCTACATGGTTGTCTAAACATACGATTATTGTAACAACCGGGTACAGGTAATCATGTCCTTAGATAACGATTTCTTCCAGAACATCCATTACTTAGGAACAAGCCACACGTTCAGCATGCTCCACTAAGTCCTTTGATTATACAGAGACAAAAACCTACATGCTCTTGCCAAATGGTTACATTCCACGACTAGGCCGCAGCTGAGCCTTAGCACAACTACTACTATTTGCTTCTACTTGCAACAGCAGGGCTGAGGCGACTGTGCATTAATCCTCATGGATCCATCCCTCTGGTTGGGTGGGGCGCTCTCCTGGCTGTGAATCCCACCGTTGTGACCCTGTGCCGTGTTTTTTCAGGGATCAGAAGGCCACAGAGCAGCTGACAAGGACCCTGCGGGGGGTGATGCGTGTGGGGCTCGTGGCCAAAGGCCTCTTGCTGAAGGGGGACCTGGACCTGGAGCTGGTCCTGCTGTGCAAAGACAAACCCACGGCCAAGCTCCTGGAAAAAGTTGCTGATAACCTGGGAGTGCAGCTTGCGGTGAGTGGAGCTGAACCACCAGGGAAATTCCCTTTGGGATGGTTCTGGTCCCCAAGCTCTGGCTTGGAAAAGTCCTTTCCAGAGGCACGTGACGTTCTTTGGGTTTGTTAAATGAACTTTTCCTCGTCAATCATGGAATGGGTTGGGTTGGAAGGGACTTTAAACCTGTCTTGTTCCAACCCATCTCTGTCCCAATGCTGCAGGCGATCACCGAGGACAAGTACGAGATCATCCAGTCAGTGGGAGATGCTGCCATCATCATCAAGAACACAAAGGAGCCCCCGCTGACCCTGACCATCCACCTGACGTCGCCCGTGGTCAGGGAAGAGCTGGAGAAGCAGCTGGCCGGAGGTACGGCCGGCCGGCACCCGGCATCCCGCGGCTAATGACCGGGAAAGTGCTCTTCAGCTTCAGCCGGAGCCGTGGCAACTCTTGCTGGCCAAATCCAAACCAAATTCCTTCATTGCGCCAACCTCACGGAGATCCCGGTTGGGGTTTATCCGGACCGAGCTTCTGAAGCTGAGGAGCACCTTTCACATGGGATTTCGCTCTTTTTTTATTTTTTTTAAGTATTATTTTATCCTTTCTTTTGGTTCCACTTGGGCCTTTAGTTCACTAATTCATCATCTCGTTGTATTACTCGTGGTTTGTCCCCAGCCATGTCAGTGCAGTGACATGAAAATAGAAACCAGATTTGTTTAAGAAACCTAAAAAAACCCCTCTTGAAGGCTTCTTGTCCGAGGAGTTGCATGTCCATGAACCGGGATGTTCCGGGATGTTCCCCCGGTGTGTGTTGCAGCAGAACACCGGGTGCTCGGGGTTCCTCCCGTGGCTCTTCCAGCACCTCAGGTTCAGAATTCCAGAAAACGATGCAGAGTTTTGGATAAAGTTAGCTTCTCCAAATTCCCTTTGGAATCAGAATTCCAGCAAACGCTGGTTGTCCGCTCCAATTCCGATGGGCTCCGTAGGGCCGGCGGTTCCCCCGCTCCACACTAGCCTTATCTAAAACCCTGATCTCGAGCAAATTTTGGGCGACTTCAGGCCTTTCCTCAGTTTTGCTGCAGCACAAACCGGGACCTCTTTGTGCTCTTGATTGTTGATCTCTGGTGTTGATCTCTGACCTCGTCTCCGAGCCTTCTAGTTTGTCGATTTTAGGGACGCTGGACCTTTGACCAACAGGACGTTCTCTGTCGCGGGCCGGGGCCGGGGCAGCCATCCTTCCGGGCGGAGGGTTCCCTGGATCCTCGCCGAGCCTCGCCCTTCCCTCCTCCCCACCCCCTGCGCTCCAGATGCGGAGCCGGGATTTCACCCACCTCAAATTTCCCCCTCACCGGCCTCGCAGCCGCCTCTCCATCCATCCAGGATTTCTGTGCCCTCCACCGAGCCTCACGCCCGGTCTCCTCCTCCTCTTCCTCCTCCTCTTCCTCCTGCCAGTGCACATTCCAGCCCATCCCTCCCTGGGAATTGAGCTTCCCCCCGTGTCCAGGCGAGGCCGCGCGGTGGCAGTGCCGCAGCCCCTTCCCTCCCGCTCCCACATCCCAGCAGGATTTTTTGGGAGCCTCAGCTGCCCGTTAGGATGCTGCCTCATCCCCCTCGGCCCGACAGAAGCCCCTTGGTCAAACCGTGCCTTGTCTTCTTATTCCATCCACGACTAGAAACGCTCTCAGTCACCGACTCCCCGGACGTTCTGGACAGGCAGAAATGCCTTGCTGCCTTGGCGTCTCTGCGCCACGCCAAGTGGTTCCAGGTTTGCATTTTGTTCTTATATTTATCTTTAAGTAGAAACATTGGTAAACTCTTTAAGGGGCTGAGTGTTTTTTTTGGAGTTGGAGTTTCAAGTGGCTGCTGGCCGCTCGGAGGTGCCGGACTGTGGGCGCTGGAGCGACTTAGGAGCCTTTGTACGGAGCAGCCGCGGAGCTGCTACTTTGTGTGAGGAGTAACGTCCCCTCGGCCAAGACCTTGGTTAAGACCTTGGCCAACTCCTTGGCCAGCACCTTAGCTAAGACCTTGGCCAACCCCTTGGCCAACCCCTTGGCTAAGCCCTTAGCTAAGACCTTGGCCAACTCCTTGGCCAACTCCTTGGCTAAGGCCTTGGCCAACCCCTTGGCTAGGACCTTGGCTAAGACTTTGGCCACCCTTCGGCCAAGCCTTGGCTGTCCCGGCGCAGCTCCGAGCTCCGGGCGCGGGCCCAGGCTCCGGCTTTACCCTCGGCAAAGCAGCACCTCGAGGGAGCATCGGCGGCGCGGTCGGGCGCTCGGTGAATCCCTGTCTGGTTTGGTTCCGCTTCCAGGCCAGGGCCAACGGGCTGAAGTCGTGCGTCATCGTGATCCGGGTGCTGCGGGACCTCTGCACTCGCGTCCCCACCTGGGCCCCGCTCAGAGGATGGGTAATTCCCCTTTTCCCGTTCCGGGGGGGTTGGCGGCGTTTCTCCCAAGCTCAGCTCTGCTCTTTCCCAAGGTTCCAGGGCACGGCCTCTTTCCCAAGTTGGGGATTTCTATGGATGAACGACTTTTCTGCACTTAAAAACACAAATCAAACGTCTGTGGTTCAGAGGGGTTCTTGATTGTCAACTGACCTTGCCTTATCAATTATGGACTCATATTGTTATCAAACTGGTTATGAATTATCAACTCACCTTGATATCGAATTGCTTTATCGATTACCAGCCCAGGTTATCTTCAAATTGGTTTATCAGTTATCAACTCACCTTACTATCGAGTTGTTTTATCGATTACATTTATCACATTATTATCAAAACATTTTATCAGTTACCAAATCACATTATTGTCAGTGTTATCAGTTATCAAGTCTTGTTAGTATCAAATTGTTTTCTCAGTTATCAAACCGCATCATCATTATCAAGTTGTTTTATAAATTATCAAGTTATCATCAAATATAAAGTATCAAATCATATTATGTTAAAATATTTTTATTAATTTTCAAGTCTTGTTATCAAATAGTTTTATCAATTATCAAATCACTTTATTGGTTACCAAACCATGCTGTTCTCAAATACCATCATCAATTTTCTTTATCAATTAGCAAACGGTTTTATCAGTTATCAAACAGCTTTATCTTATCAAATCACATCACGTATCACACAAAGTGTTTTATTAATTGCCACATTATGTTGTTATCAAACTGTTTTATCCATTCACGACTTCCACAGCCTGACTTCTCTTCTCCTTTGGGAACCGGAAGCTGCTCCCAGATGGGTCCCTTCCCTGGAGCCCTTTCTTGGAATCCCTTTCCAGGGATCCCCTTTCCCGGAGTGTTTCCTGGGGTCCCTCTCTCAGGATCCCTTTCCAGGAGTTCCTTTTCTCAGAGTCCTGTGCCAAGATCTCTTTTTTGGGGCCCTTCTCCCAGATCCTTTTCCCAGGATCCCTCCTGGGATCCCTCTCCCAGGCCCCTTTTCCAGGGGTCCACTTCCTGGTGTCCCCCTCTTGGGCTCCCTTTTCCAGGGTCCCTTCCCTGGGATCCTCTCCCAGGTCCCTCTCGGGCTCCACCTCCCCTCTCCCTGCCCTCACTTCCCACCTTCCCTTGCAGCCTCTGGAGCTGCTGTGTGAGAAATCCATTGGGACGGCGAACCGGCCGATGGGCGCGGGCGAGGCGCTGCGCCGGGTGCTGGAGTGCCTGGCCTCGGGCATCGTCATGCCAGGTGAGCCTCGGGCCGCGCTGTTCCCGCGGGAGCGGAGCCGGGAGGAGCGCGGGGGGTGCCGGCGGTCGGGAGCCCCTCGTTTCCCACGGGTGCGCAGAGATTCCCGGCCCTCCCGTCCTCTGGAGCCACCTCAGCCCCGTAGAGAGAGGCACCAGCGGAATTTGGCTCCCGGGGAGCGCGATTCCCGCGGCCGATCCCACACAGTCCCGCGGCAATCCGCGCCTTTGGAGCTGCCGCAGGGAATTTAGGGTAGAAACCCGGGATAATTCTCTGCATATCTTCCTTGTTTCCTGCCTTCAGATGGTTCTGGTATTTATGACCCTTGTGAAAAAGAAGCCACTGATGCTATTGGGCATCTAGACAGACAACAAAGGGAAGATATCACACAGAGTGCTCAGGTATAGTGTGACCTCCACCCGGCCCTTCCCAATCCCCGGCTCGCTCCGCTCCCGACTCCCTTGGCCAGCGTAGATTAGACCCGCGGTCATGTGGTGCTGTGGTCACTCAGCAGCGTGGTCACTTTGTACTGTGGTCACTCGGCGCTGTGGTCACTTGGTGCCACGGTCACTCCACCCGCGTGGGCCCCATAGTTTGGCCACCCAGAGCAAGGAATCAGGTGTTGTGTAGTGAATGGTCCCGACACCCCTTTATGAGTGAAACTCCCCCAAAAAGAAACTCAATCTGGAGAGTCCCGTTGAGGATGGATCGGTGCAGGGGGGCTGTGTGGGGGCTGGGAGCAGGGGGTGTCCAGCAGCTCCCAGTGACCCCCAGTCCTGTCCCCAGCATGCGCTCCGGCTCGCTGCCTTCGGCCAGCTCCACAAGGTCCTGGGCATGGATCCCCTGCCCTCCAAAATGCCCAAGAAACCAAAGAACGAGAACCCAGTCGATTATACTGGTACGTACTGGGGGGAGATGGCCCCGAATCCCATCCTGAGGATTTGAGTGGAAAATGGGATTTAGGGAGTGCCTGTTCTTGTTCCCGCAGTTCAGATCCCGCCCAGCACCACGTACGCCGTTACCCCCATGAAGCGGCCGATGGAGGAGGATGGGGAGGAGAAATCCCCCAGCAAAAAGAAAAAGAAGATTCAGAAAAAAGGTATTGAGTTAACGAGAGGTAGGTACGGCCTGGGGGGGAAATGGGGTGGAAGTTGGGGGTACAGGGTGTGGGGATGGGTAAAATAACTTAAAACTGGGAGATTCGTGCTGGGTAGAACTGGAACAAGGATGAAAAGATCAGGACTTGTCTAGAATTGGAAAAGGCTGATGGGAACTGGTCTGAGATAGGAAAAGACCAGTCAGAACTGGTTTGGGATTGGAAAAGACCAATAGGAACTGGTCTAAAAAGGAAAAGACCAATTGGAACTGGTCTGAGATCAGAACGTACTGGTTGGGACTGGCCTAAAATGGGAAAAGACTGGTCAGAACGGATCTGCAGTTGGAAAATACTGGTGGGAACTGGTCTAGAATGGGAGCAGACCCATGGGAACTGGTCTGGAATTAGCAAATGCCCATCAGGGCTGGCCTGAAATGAAAAAATACCAATTGGAACCGGCCCGAATGGGAAAATACTGGTCTGGGCTCAGTTTTACTTCTTCGAAGGAGCCACCAAACACCCACAAACTCTTGGTGTTGGTTTTTCCCCACGCAGAGGAAAAGCTGGAGCCTCCGCAGGCCATGAACGCGCTGATGAAGCTGAACCAGCTCAAACCGGGACTCCAGTACAAACTGGTGTCCCAGACTGGCCCCGTGCACGCTCCCATCTTCACCATGTCCGTGGAGATCGACGGCAGCACCTTCGAGGCCTCGGGGCCATCCAAGAAAACGGCGAAGCTTCACGTGGCTGTGAAGGTGAGCACAGAATTCGCTGGGAATGGGAAAACTGCCAGAACCCCTGGGATGGGGTGGGGACAGCACCAGGAGCTCCCAGCCCTGAGTGTCCCTGGAGCACCCGCGGGATTTGGGAATGCCGAGTGCTGGAGAGAGTCAATAAACAGCCTGGAGCAGCTTCCTGGAGAGTTTTCCTGAGCGGGTGGTGCTCGAGTGCAGCTCCTGACCTCCCTCCCACTCTCCAGGTGCTGCAGGACATGGGTTTGCCCACTGGAGTGGAAGGCAAAGACTCCGGGAAGGGCGATGAGTCGGCGGAGGAGACGGAGACAAAGCCGGTGGTTGTGGCACCTCCACCCGTCGTGGAAACGGTGTCAACACCCACAGCAGCCTCGCCCCCCTCGGATCAGACCCCTGAGGTGGGTGGGGGGACACAAGGAGGGGGGACATGGTTCTGGGATGGGGGACATGGGATGGGATGCATGGCAGCTGTGCTGGTGGTGTTTGTCCGGGTTGCTCCTGGCTAAAACAGGAGGCAGAAGTGGCTTAGTGGGGGTCCTTCCCAAAAGGTTGGAAAGCAGCTCCGTGTGCACTGGGGACTTTTGTGAGGCTCATCCAGCCTCTCTCTGCCTGCAGAACGTGAAGCAGCAGGGACCAATCCTGACAAAGCATGGGAAGAACCCGGTGATGGAGCTGAACGAGAAGCGGCGTGGGCTCAAGTATGAGCTGATCTCGGAGACGGGCGGCAGCCACGACAAGCGCTTCGTCATGGAGGTGAGGGGATGCAGGGCCTCCCAGCAGCTCCAACCCAGAGCTCGTCAGGCGGGAAAAGAGCTTGGAAAGCTCCCTCATCCCCTTCCCAAAAGTTTAAATCATCAAATCCACGTGGTTTGGGTTGGGAGAAACTTTTTAAAGCTCATTAATGGGCAGGGACAGCCTGTGACACTTCTAGCTCTGAAATTCCCTGTAGGTCTCCCATCTTTTCCTGCCCTTTCCCACTTAAACATGTGGTTCCATCCCTCTCCTAGGTGGAGGTGGACGGGCAGAAGTTCCAAGGCGCTGGCTCAAACAAGAAGGTGGCCAAAGCCTATGCAGCACTGGCCGCTCTGGAGAAGTTGTTCCCAGATGCTCCCGTTGCCATCGAGCAGAACAAGAAGAAAAGAGCCCCTGTTCCGGCCAGGGGCGGCCCCAAATTTCCAGTCAAAGTGAGTGAAACCCCAATCCCACAACTCTGGAATGGGAAAAGACCTGGGGTCTAATTCTGAGGTGTAACTCAGCAGCCGCTAGCTCTGGGGTTTGATCGTTTCCTGGGAAGGGGAGCAGAGCAAACGGCTTGGAAGCACAAAACCTGTAAGGTTTTGCTGCAAAATCCTTTGGATTTGGAGGTGCCTGAACTTGGGGTCCACCTCAGTGGCTCTTGTCCTGGGGAAGTGGTGCCTGGGGCTCTGTTTGGGGAGGTTTTTGGGAAATCCCTCATCCCAGCTGTAAGTGACCCCTCTCTCCCCTTTCCTTGTCCCCTCAGCAGCACAACCCAGGCTTCGGCATGGGGGGAGGCCCCATGCACAACGAGGCCCCTCCGCCCCCCAACATGCGGGGCCGTGGCCGGGGCGGGAACATCCGGGGCCGTGGGAGAGGCCGGGGCGGCTTCGGCGGCAACCACGGCGGCTACATGAACACAGGTGAGGGCCAGCAGTGCTCCCAGTGGGGCTGAGACCCCCAGGCCCCCCCTGGGCATCAGCCTTCCCCTCTGGGATCACATCCATGGTGCCTGGATGGCCTGGACATTCCAGAACCGTCCATGGGGAAATGACTCCCATGCTCTGGCATTGTGTCCATGGCACGTGGATTTCCCAGACCCCCCAAATTTGGGACTTTTCACCCTTGGAATCTCTGTTTATTCCAACGTTTTCTTCTGCTCCAGGGGCTGGGTACGGGAGCTACGGCTACGGAGGGAATTCCGCCACCGCCGGCTACAGTAAGTGCCCTTTTTCCACCCAAAATCCCAACGAGCACCGTCGTGCCAGGGACTGAAAATTCCTGGTTCAAGGGAGCGGAAGGTTTTTTTTTATGGAAAGCATTCCTTTGTTTTTAAGGAAATGGAGGCATTTTGGTCGACTTTTGTCTTAGCTTCCAGCAAAGTTTTTTGTACAAAATCTGAGCCGTTTAATAAATCCCAGAGGTTGGGTGAGACTCCTCTGCATCTTGGGAAGACTTTCCCACATGGATCTAGTCCAGCCCAGCCTTTTAAAGGTGCAAAATGCCCTGATTTGCTGGAATGTTTGGATTTGCCTGTGGAATCGTGTGTGCTGAAGCAAATCCTTTGTAACACACTGGAATTGTGCTCCACATCCTGATCCAATGAATATCCAGGCATTGAGGGTAGCAGGAATGTCTTGGATGCCTCAGGAAATCCATGGAGTCATTGGTTGCCATGGAAACGGGCTCTTGGAGCAAAGCACTCCCTCAGAGTGCTGGAATTGCCTGGAGAATGAAACATCCCCAAAATCAGGAAATAAGGGGAATTTCTGAGTTGACTTGAGTCTCAGAGTCCATCAAATTCTGAGTGTTTTGGTCCTTCAGTCCTTGTGTTTTGGGTTTAAAAACTTCTTTTTTTGCTGGGTTTGGTGGTGCCATTGTTCCTATCTATGAGGCCCCTTGAGTTAATTCTATGATTAACCGAAAAATAAGGAAAAGGAAGCTCCAGGTTTAAACTGAGTGACTCCGAGGGGTTCAGTGAATCCTTAAAACAATATTTAAAATAATAATAATTATCCCAGTTTTTTGAAAAAAAAAAAAATCTGTTGGAGGTCCTGACTCTTCATCCAGGGGACAGATCCCTTCCTGGATGATCTATAAATGGTCTTTAAAGTCCCTCTCCTGAGTGGAAAAACTGCCCTTCCCAAGCCACCACGTGGTGCTGGATACTTTTATCTCTGACCTTTGATTTGGGGAGAATTGCAGCTAATCCCGTGCCAAGCATTAAAGCTTCCGAGTTAAACTTGGAATGCTGGGATAAAGCAGAAAATCTGGGAATACTGAGGTGGGAGAGCTCCACTTTCAGTTCTGAAGCCTGAATCCCCCCACTCCTTCCGGATCCAAATCCCAGGATTTTCCCACTGGGATGAGCTGAGGTGAATCTGGTCCAGCAGAGACAAGTTTTGCTCCAACCCCCGGAGATAAATTTATTCCAAAGCCTCGTTCCTGCAGAGTGAACCCAGGATTTTCAGTGGAAGAGGAATAAAAACTTCACATGGAAAAGGGGACATGGAGGAGAATCCATTAAATGAGCCCAGAATTAATGGATCCCATCATTTTAAGCCTCCAGAAGCTCTTGATGGCACAGCCACGGGATTTGGGGACGGAGCCAGGATTCACCTGGGATCAGTCTGGGCATTCCACACAGAATTGCGGAAGCAAAGCAAAGCACATGGAATTTCACACTCTGGCTCCTTTTTAACCAAATTCTGCCCCGTTTTGTTGTTGGCAGATCCCTCCAGATCCCACAGGGTTTTAGTCGGATTCCGGTGGCTCTTATCCCTTAAAAATAAGTTTAGTTTCGGATGCTCCCAGTTTTCCATGGAGTGGGAACTCCTCAAGCTCCACTGGGCAGGAAAAAAACACTCCTGAGTTTGACTGTGGGACCATGAATAAATGAAATTAAACCCAGATGAACTCCGGATCCCAGATGGAATCACCTAAATCCCAGGAAGATGAATGGTGGAGTTGTGTGGGTTCCTCATTCCTGGAACAGGATTCTCCCTCATTCCAGAGCATCTGTCACTCCGGGATGGTGTTCGGACATTGTAGGGTTGAGAGATGCTCGAGAGCCACCAATGGGATGGATCTAGATAGGGGGGTCCCACTGGAATCACAGGGACAGATTTGGATAGGGGGTCCTGTGGGATTTATGGGGGATCCCACTGGAGTCACGGGGAGCCGAGGGGTCTCCATCAACTCCAGATCACCCTCGACCTCGCAGGACCTCATCCCCCTCCCCGCCACCAGCCCACGTGGCTCCGGAGGGGCTGAAATCCCACCAGGAGCACCCCCTCCTGCCACCCCCGGAATGCTGACCCTCTTCTCTGTGTCCAGGCCAGTTCTACAGCAACGGTGGCCACTCCAACTCGGGCGGCGGCGGCGGCTCCTCGGGATACGGCTCCTACTACCAGGGCGGGGACGGGTACACGGCCCCCGCACCACCCAAGCACGGCGGCAAGAAGCAGCAGCACGGCGGTGGCCAGAAGTCCTCGTACGGCTCTGGCTATGCCACCCACCAGGGCCAGCAGCCCTACGGGCAGGGCCAGTACGGTGGCTACGGCCCCGGGCAGGGCAAGCAGAAGGGCTACGGCCACGGCCAGGGCGGCTACTCCTACTCCAACTCCTACAACTCACCCGGCGGTGGCTCTGACTACAACTACGAGAGCAAATACAGTGAGTGGAGAGGGTGGGAGTGGAGGGAGAGGGAGTTGTGGGTGGGAAACACAAGGTTTGGAGTTGAGGGTTGAGGTTGGGTTTGATCCTAAAGGGCTTTTGGATCAAAGTTGTTGCAGGGTTGTACCTGGAGGGGACCTGGGTGACCCCTCTGTCCTGAGGCTGGGCTGGGGCAGCCGTGAGGGAGCTCCAGGGGGTTCTTCTGCCCCTCCAGGAATAAGGGGATGTTTGGGCTAAAAGAGGGGGATTTGGGGCTGGAGCTGGGATAAGTCAGTGACAGGGAGAGGGGACAGAGGGGGGTGGGTGCCGCAGCCCTGGGATCATCTGTGCCTCAGAATGCCTTGGCAGGGTTGGATAAAGACCCCTCCGCACCCAAATCCTCCCGGAATTCCAGGATCTTGAGGGGGGCTCGGCTCAGTCGGTCGAATTGGGTGCCCCAAGGGTGCCAGGGATCCCTGCCCACATTCTCATTCCCACTTTTTCCCCCATTCCCAGGTTACAGCGGCAACAGCGGCCGCAGCGGCGGCGGCAACAACTACTCCGGGGGCGGCTCCTACAACTCTGGCTCCCACGGGGGCTACGGGGGCTCCGGGGGCGGGGGCTCCTCGTACCAAGGTAAGGCAGGTCAGTATTGGCACCCCCTGCACCGCCAGGTTTGGGGCCCAGCTCCAGCTCCACAGCGACCCTAATTCCATCCCCTTCCTCCTCCTCCCGGTGCTCTCTGCAGGTGGATACTCCTCCCAGTCCAACTACAACTCCCCAGGTTCCCAGAACTACAGCGGCCCCCCCAGCTCCTACCAGGCGTCCCAGGGCGGATACGGCAGGAACGAGCACAGCATGAGTTACCAGTACAGATAAACCCCCGTGTCCCACTGCGCTCCCCCCGGGATTCTCCGGATTTTATCCCGTTTTCCCCCCCTGCCCTGTTGCTCTGTGTGACCCGTCACCGGCGGCCATCCCGAGCCCGCCGTCCCTGGGCCTCTATTTAATGGGTCGTAGTTGCCACGACGACTTGGTCTAAATAGGATTATTATTATTATTTTTGGGGGTTTTTTTGTTTTGTTTTGTTTTTTGGGGGGGGGAAGTCGATCCAATTCCGGAGCCTTTTCCCAGGCCTCGGCTGGGGGACGGGCCCTCGTTGTTCTGCTTTTGTGAAGTGCGTTAAAAAGGAGCTTTTTTCGGTATTTTCTGGCTTTGGTGGTTTCAGTTTTTTTTAGGGAAGGGATTGGGGGGGTGGAAGAAGTGAATAAATCCAAAATCTGGGATGGTTTGGGCTCCCGATGCATTGCTCTGCACCTCCAAACCCCCACCTTTGGAGGATTCTTGTAAAAAAAACCCTAAATTCTGAGTATTTGTCCTTTAAAACCCAAAAATTCAGCATTTGTCCCTTAAGCCCCCTTAAGTTCAGAGTACTGGGGCTGAATTGGAGCTGTACTGGGGTCTGAGTGGGGCTAAACTGGGGCCAAACTTGAGCTGAACTGGGGCTGAGGCCAAACTGGAGGCATACTGGGGCTGAACTGGGGCTGACCTCGTGGCTCCTTTGGATGAACCTCATGCTGGTGGTTCTGGATCACTCTGTGCCAGAGCTGGACCCTGGGAAACACCGGGAACGGCACCTGAAGCGGGGTACAGCCTGGCAAACCCCGGGAACACTGCCCAGAGCAAGGCACATTCCAGCGCCAGGGCCCCTTCCCGACCCAGGTCCATCAGGATTGTGGCAGCACCAGGACAGACGAGGCTCCAGCCCTTTTATTAAAAACATTGGATATAACTTAACACAACACAGCGGATCCCACATCCTGGTGGATCCCGGCCCCATCGATCCTGAATACCGAAACGACTCCGTGGATGGAGCAGCTGCTCCGGCACCGGATCCAGTGGCTCAAAGGGACGGGAACGCCCACGGGGAGACCCTGAGGTTCAGTGGCTGCTCCGGAGCCGGGACCATGCACAGGCAGTGGATCCCAGTGGCACCGGTGGATCCCAGTTACAGTCAGTGGAAGGTGACACCGGCAAATCCCAGTGGCACCAGTGGATCCCAGTCACAGTCAGTGGATCCCAGTCACAGTCAGTGGATCCCAGTCACAGTCAGTGGAAGGTGACACTGGCAGGCCCCAATGCCACTGGCCCCCCCCCTGCCCTAGGGACACTCCACGGGGACATCACGGAAGTGCGGCCACACCTGCAGCAGCTCCTTGGGCCCGTAGTGGTGCACCATGACCAGCCGGGAGAAGCGGCACTTGTCGTAGTTCAGCCGGTACATGGTGAAGGTGCCGGGCGGCGGGTCGGTGACAGCCACGCCCAGCGCGTGCAGGCAGATGCCCACGAACGCGTCCTCCATGTTGATGGCCGGCAGCGTCTGCGCCACGGCAAACACGCGCAGCGCCAGGTCCCCCGAGAGGACGTAGGCGGGCCCGCCGCAGTAGGGCGGGTAGGTGTCATTGGGGTACACCTCGTGGGGCACGAACCACTTGAAGGCAGGGTTCCGCAGCGGCCCTGTCCAGCGGTACACGTAGCCCGTCAGGAAGTTGGTCCTGAGGGGCCGCAGCAGCTGCCCCGCCAGGAACTCCAGGTTGAGGAAGACGTCGTGGTCGGCCTTCATCACGTAGGTGGCGTTGGGGCAGAAGCGGCTCACCCACTCCAGCCCCATCAGTGTCTTGAGCGTCAGGTTGTTGTAGGTGTCCAGGAAGTCCTGCTGCAGGAGGTCCCCATGCAGCTCGTCCTCCTCCTGCAGCACCGGGCGCAGCTCGGTGCCAAAGGTGGGGTGGACTCCGAGCAGGAAGAGGCGCAGCATGCTCAGCCCCGGCACGGCGCTCTCGTTGCCCCAGGTGCGGCGCACGGCGTCACGCGCGGCCAGGTCGGCCGGGGCCGTCACCACCAGCAGCACCAGGAACGGCGTCCGCTCCCGGCACTTCTCGGGGTGGTTCAGCAGGAAGCGGTAGGGGTACGGGTACGGCGGCTGCAGCGGGTGTCGCGGCGGCCGTGGGGACACCGTGGCATTGCTGAGGCGCAGGGCTGGGCTGGGGGGGACGGTGGTGCCAGGAGGGGACACGGAGTGCTGGGTGTGCAGGGCCAGCAGGGCCAGCGCTGCGGCCACCGGCAGCAGGAGCAGGCGGGAGCTTGAGGGGAGCTTCATGGTTGATCTGTGGGGTGGGAGAGGGGGATCGGGGTGGGCTCGGCACCAGGGAGGGCTGGCAGCACCGCAATCCCACTGGCACCACGATCCCGATGGCAGCCATGTCCTGCTGAGTGGGCATCCCAATCCCAGCAGCACCACGATCCCACCGGCACCCAAATCCCATGTCCAGGCACCCACCTGTAGCTTGCTGGGTGCCCAAACACCCCCTGTGCCCTTGGAGCCCACCCACAGCACCCACCCCCCTTGCTGGACACCCAACCTTCTGCCCCTCCTCTGTCCCTGCCTCCTCACCAAGGTCCCTGGCTGCCCCTCTCCATTCCAGGGTCCCTCTGTCTCTCCCTCTCCCATTCCAGAATCTTCCCTCTCCCCCTCCCATTCCTGGGTACCCCCCATGCCCCCTCCTCATTCTCAGGTTCCCCCCAGCATTCCTGGGTTCCCCCTCTCCCCGTCCCCATTCATGGTTTTCCCCGGGGTTCCCCTCTCCCCCCCCATTCCGGGTCCTGATAAGGCTCCGGATGCGATAAGGATGGGAGGCGCCACCAGGGGCCCACCAGTTCCACCAGTCGGACCAGTTTGGGGGTCTCAGGGGAGCCCTGGGGGTCCCAGAGCTGAGTCCAGCTCTGCCCAGTTCTTCCCAGTTCACCCTGGTGCTTTGCCACCATTCCCAGTTCCCCATGGTTTGCCCACGTGCCACCTTTAGCCTTTCCCAGTCCTTCCCAGTTCCCCTCAGCCTTTCCCAGTCCCCCCAGTGGCTCCCAGTTGCTGCTTCCAGCCCTTCCCAGTCACTCCCAGTGCCCCCAGCACTGGAGTGGAGCTGAGTCTGTCACCTCTGACCACGCACCGGGACAAAGGGACAAAGGGGAGCTGGAATGGGAACAGCACTGCTGGGAATGCCCCCATCCCCTCCCACTGCACTGGGACCCCCGGGGCTCCCCAGAACCCCCCCCAGCGACTCCCAGTTAACCCCACGTGCTGCTCCCAGCTCTTCCCAGTTACTCCCAGCAACTCCCAGCGTGTCGCAGTCATTTCTGGTGGCTCCTGGTCCTTCCCTGTGGCTCAGTGACTCCCAGTGGCTTCCAGTTAACCTCAGGTGCTGCTCTCAGCCGTTCCCAGTGGCTCCCAGTAACTCCCAGGGTGTCCCGGTTGCTCTTGCTGGCTCCCAGTTAACTTGGGGCGCTACTCCCAGTGTGTTGCAATCATTCCCGGTAGCTCTCAGCCCTTCCCAACGGCTCCCAGTTACTCCCAGTGTGTCCCAGTCACTCCCAGTGGCTCCCAGTTAACTCCAAGTGCCAGTCCCAGCCCTTCCCAATGCTCCCAGTAACTCCCAGTGTGTCCCAGTCACTCACAGTGGCTCCTGATGACTTCCAGTTAGCTGCAGGTGCAGCTCCCAGCCCTTCCCAGTGCTCCCAGTACCCTGCCTGTGGTGGCTCTGAGGCTGCGGTGCCCGGCGGTGACAGAAATGAGCGGGCACAGGTGACGCAGGTGCCACACCCGGCCCGGGCCGCGCCCCCCGGGCCACGCCCACCCTCAAACTTCCTCCTGCGGCCACACAGGAGCCACCACAGGGGTGACGGGGACACACAGGTGCCACCAAACAGGTGTCACTGTGGGCACGGGTGACATGGCCACCACAGACAGGTGACACCACGGACACCCAGGTGGCACCATGGACACCCAAGTGACACCATGGACACCCACATGGCACCATGGACACCCAAGTGACAGTACAGACACACACGTGAGACCATGGACACCCAAGTGACACCACGGACACCCAGGTGACACCACGGACACACGTGACACCGTGGGCACACACGTGACACCGAGGGCACACACGTGACACCGAGGGCACACACGTGACATGACCACCCACGTGCCACCTGTCAGGGTCTGTCCTTGTCGCCTCCAGCCACATCCCAATGTGGTGGCACAAAAGGACAAAGATCACTGTAGGAAAGGGAAGGTCACTGCTGGCAGTCGGGACTGGGAACAACAGGAATGTCACTGCTGGGAATTCCCCTCCGTTCCCAGGATCCTCCAGAGCTCCTCCCTGAGTCTCCAGAATGTGTCCCCAGCCCCGTTCCACCCTCCCCAGCCCCACTGGGAGCTGCAGGAGCCATTTCCCTTCCTTTTATTTCCCACCCTTTAAAAAAACCCAAAGTAGTAAAAGAAGCCACAAAAACATGTATAAAATGGAACATGGTGGGGGACAAGGGTGGGGCCTGGGAATTGGGGGGAATGGGGGGGTTCCCTGGGAATTGGAGGGGTTTGCCCTGGGAACAGGGGTGGCTCCCCTCAATCCAGGGTGATTCCCACAGACTCCAGAGCCTCCTTTACCCAGGGAGGGGCTCCCCCCCGCCCCCCGTACATCGTGTCCATGAACTCCCGCACGAACTCCGGGAAGCGCTGCTGCAGGATGCTCTCCCGGATGGAGCTCATCAGCTTCATCTGTGGGGGGTTTCCCGGGGGTTAGAGGGGTGCTGGGACCCCCTAAAGCCCCCCCAGATCCCGCCCTTCAAAGCCCCCCGCCCCACCTGGTAGGCGATGTTGTGCAGGGTGAGCAGGTGCAGTGCGGCCGTGTTGGAGCGGAGCAGCGTGTGCAGGTACGCCCGGGAGTACCTGGGGGGAGGGAAATTGGGGGGTCAGCCCCAGCCTGGAGACCCTCGACCCCTCCAAAGCCCCCTGCCCACCTCTGGCACGTGGAGCAGCCGCAGTCGATGTCAATGGGCTGGAAATCTTTAGCAAATTGGTGATTTTTCAGCTGCAGGGACCCCCAGGGCACCAGGGCGGAACCAAAACGCTGCGGGGGGCACAGGGTGGGTTATGGGGATCTCCCAAACCCTAGGGAGGGATCGGGGGTCCCCAAATTCCCCCCACCAGGCCCTCCTTACCGCCGTGCGTGTGGGGAACACGCAGTCGAACATGTCACAGCCCAGCGCGACACAAACCACCAGGTCGGTGGCATAGCTGGGGGGCGAATTTGGGGTGACTCCGGGGGTCTCCCCCAGCCTGGAGGGCTCTGGTGGGGCTGAGGGGACCCCCCTGGACTCACCCCACACCCATGAGGTACCGGGGCTTGTCCCGGGGCAGGTGCTCAGCGCTGAACTTCACCGTGCGCCAGAACCGCGCCTTGTCCTCGCCCCCGCTCAGGCCCCCGATGGCGAATCCCGGCACGTCCCGCTGGGTCATGGCTGGGAAACGGGGATGGGAGACCCCCCCCCGGGACCCCCAAATCACCCCTGAACTCCCCGGGACCCCCAAATCACCCCTGAACCCCCCGGGCCCCCCTTCT
>JACBWW010000142.1:202691-225900 GCA_020086605.1 Lanius collurio
GGGGGTCCCGGGGCCCCCAAATCACTCCTGGACCCCCCTGAACCTCTTTGAGCCCTGAAGTGGAACTGGACGTGTCCCGCTGGGTCATGGCCGGGAAATGGGGATGGGAGACCCCCGCAGGACCCCCTCAAATCACCCCTGAGGCTCCTGGGACCACCAGAGCTCCCACAGGACCCCCAGAGCCCCTCCCAAGCAAGAATGAGGCAGAGGAGGCTGAGGAAGGCCCAGGAGCGCGGGGATGAGGGCGAGGATGGCGATGAGGGCGAGGAAGGCCCACCTTGGATGCAGCGCAGGCGCAGGTCGGGGTCCAGCCCCCCCTGGATGATGGCAAAGAGCAGCTGCTGCTCCGGCCGGGCGTGAGCGGCCACGCAGCGATCGAGCCACCGCACTGACCTGGGGGGGGCACGGGTCAGGGGCGTGTGGGGGGGGGCCCGGGGGGGTCTGGGGGGGTCTCCTGGGGGTCCCCACCTGTGCATGGCCTCCTCAACGCGCGGCCCCGTCGTGGTGCTGCTCACGACATCGTCCAGCTGCATCACGATATCAGCACCTGGGGGGCTCAGCGGTCAGAGGGGGCCGGGGACACCCCCTATCCTCCCCACCCCCCCGGGATTTGGGGGGTCCCAGGCTCACCCAGAGCGTTCTGGATCTCCATGGATTTCTCTGGGCTGAGCAGGATCTCCTCCCCGCCGTGAGGGGGGCGGAACCGGACCCCCTCCTCCGACACCTCCGACAGCTCCAGCAGGGAAACCATCTGGAACCCCCCGCTGTCCTGGGGGACCCCAAAAACTGGGACTGAGGGGGGCATGGGAACCCCGGGAACCCCCAAAATTAGGGACCGGGGGTCCCAGGACCCCCTCTGAGGCTGGGGGGGGCTCCCCTCCAAACTGGGGGTCCTGGCAATGGCACCCTGTAAATTGAGGGTTCTCTGGGGAGTCATGGGGGTTTCCCCCTCCCAGATTTGGGGTCCTGTCCCGCCCCCCTCACCGTCAGCAGGTTGTGCGGCCAATCCATGAAGCCGTGGAGGCCCCCGGAACGCCGGACCAGCTCGGAACCCTGCGGAGAGGGGAGAACAGAGCTCGGGAATGCCGCCGGGAAGGCGGGAACCGAGAGGGACCGTCTGGGAATTCTCACGGAATCTGGGAATGGGGCGCGGGGGGTTACACTGGAATCTCGCCGGGAACCTGCGAATTGAGGGGCTTCAGTTCAAATCCCACTGGGAATTCGGGAATCGAGGATTTTATTCCAAAGCTCGCCAGGAAACGAGGTATTTTATCAGGAAAAATCTCACTGGAAATCCGGTAATCGAGAGTTTATGGCACAACCTCGCTGGGAATCCTCGCAGGGAAGGCAGGGAGGGGACGGGGTGGAATCGCGGAGCCCCCCGGAGCCCCCGGCGCCGCTCACCGGCCGCGTGCCCAGGTGGAAGGTGTTGCCGAGGCAGATGCGGCAGCCGAGCGCCGCCAGCTGCGCGGCCGTGAGGCCCTTGGCGGTGCCGCGGGTGCCCACGGGCATGAACACGGGGCAGGGCACGTTCCCGTGCGGCAGCCGCAGCTCCCCGGCCCGGGCGCGGCTCCGCCCGCACTCGGCCACCACCCGCAGGACCGGGACCGGCCGCGCCGGACCCGCCGTGGGCGCCGCCATCTTCAGCCCACGTGACCGGAATAGGCTGTGGCGCCGCCGCCGGAAGTGACCGTTACCAGGGTAACGCGGGCGCCATGTTGGGCCTTGTGGGGTTGGGGAACGCCCAAGCCCGGAGGGGCCCAAAGTCCCTCCACAGATCACCCAAACTCAACAGAGACCCCTCCAAACCCAGAAAGGGCAGGGAGCGGAGCCAATTCCTGCTGGTTCTGGTCCCTCGGGGGTCCCCAGAGGGTCCCCGGGGAGTTCCAGCCTCGGGGCTTCGCTTCGGGACTGTCGTTCGCCGTGAGCGAATAGAAGACACTCGATGGTCACGGGAGGGGCGCGAAACACCGTAACAGGCAATTGTTGATTGACAGGTGGCTGATCAATTGCGAGACGGATTTCTCTTCCCTCACGATTCCCTTTCTGGGTTGCACTGGTTGGAGCGGCGGGCACACTGTGTAATGGAAAGGAGGGCGGGGAGGGAGAGCAGGGCGGAGCCCTGGGAGCGTTCTGGGCAGCGATTGGGCGGCGCTCCGGAGTGGAAGTTCTGTTCACCAATTAAATGGCAGAATCGCCGCAAAGGGGCGGGACAGCACTACTGCCGCCTCAGCTGACACCCCAGCGCCACCTCCCATTGGCTGGGAGGGATGAGTGACGCGGCGACAGACCCATAATGAGCGGGCTTGGCTTCCCGTTCTCGCCCTTTTGATGATTGACAGCGCCCTGCTCCTCTCCGCTCCGCGGGCTCCCGTGACAGGCAGCTCAACCAGCCAATGGTGATGCGCACTGCGGGAGCGGGGCGGGCCCGGCGGTGCCGGATGAGGAGACTCTGAGGGGAAGTTTGGCCGCCGCCGCCGCCGCGGGCCCCGTGAGGAGGAGCCGCCGCCGGGAGCGCGGTCCCGGCACCGCCGCGCCACCATGGGCAACCGGGGCATGGAGGAGCTCATCCCGCTGGTCAACAAGCTGCAAGACGCCTTCAGCTCCATCGGGCAGAGCTGCCACCTCGACCTTCCGCAGATCGCTGTGGTGGGCGGGCAAAGCGCCGGCAAGAGCTCGGTGCTCGAGAACTTCGTGGGCCGGTAAGCAGCGGGAGCGGCGAGGGCGGCGGCGGCCGAGGGCCGGGCCGGCGGGAGCGGCGGGCGGCGCCGCCGGCGTAGAGCGCGTTGGGGAATAGCGCCGGCGTCAGGGCGCGGCCGGCGGAGCGGCCCCCGCGCTGCGCAAACGGCGCAAGGGCCGCGCAAACGGCGCAAGGGCCGCGCTCTGCGCCAGCGGCGGGAGGGGAGCGGGGCCCGCGCCGGTGGCGGAACTCGAGCGGGGCCGGGCCCGCCCAGAACCCTTTGGAGAACGGCAGGGGGTTGGGGCGGGCTGGACGCACTTTGAGGAACGGCAGTGGGGCGGGGCGGCCCGTACGCAGTTGGCGTGAGGGGAAGGGGTCAGGGCGGTCCGTACGCAATTGGCGTGAAGGGTTCGGGTCAGGGCGGTCAGTACGCGACCGGTGTGAAGGCAGCGGGTGTTGAGGGGGTTCTAAGGATTCAGGGGGCTCCGTGGATTCCATGGGCGTTGAGGACTCCCCGGGAGCCGGGAGGTTGCCCTGGACAGCGGCACGGGACGGTGCCCGGGCCCCTCGCACCGCCGGGTTCTCCCGGGATATCCTGGGGGTGCTGAGCTGGGTGGGCCTTCGTCCCCACCATCGTCATCCTGGGCCGTGGGGCTGCGCCCTGGAGATAGGGCCAGTACTGGGATGGGCTCGGGAAACGAGCGTGGCTGCCCCGATAACGGGAAGCAGAGCTCACCACCCTCCCACTGAGGCAAAGGAATCATCCCAGAAATCCACAAAAACGGGTGTTTGACCCTAGCAGCAGAGCCACTCCTCCAGCCCTTTGCCTTTGTCTCTCCCTCCGCAGTTCATGGGTCAGCTCCTCACCCGCTCGGGTGCTTGCTCCATCCATGCGGAGCCGATTCCTGCTGGGCACTCCTGCCCTGTCCTGCCCCTCCGGCTGGGGCTGTCGCTTCCTGAAGCCACATCCCCACATCCCACATCCGCGGGATCCCGTCCCGGATGCTGGGACACCAACATCAGGCCTCCTTCCTGTGACGTCGTTCCGCCCTGGCCCCATCCTGCTCTTCGCTGAACCTTCCCAATCCCAAAAAACCCAACCACGTTCTTTTGCTGCTGTTTCAGGGGGCTTTTGACATCCCTTTCTCCATGGAAATGCCCCATTGGAAGCTCCAATGGGGCTTTCCTGCAGCTAGGCTTTCCCCTGTGGATCCTTCTGCTCCTGTGGCCTTTCTCCAAGCAGATCCCAAGTGCAGGGTGGGATCCATCACCTGCCGGCCTTTTTCCCTTCTCTCCCAATGCAGGCCGGATTCCCAGCCTGGACTTGGGCTTTTCCAGCAGGGAGAGGAGCAGTCAGGGTGGAAACAGTGGAGTTATTCCCCATCCTGAATTCCTGGGAATTCTGGCAGCCTTTAATTATGGCGCAGCTGGAAAACCATCCCTGGTAATTAAACCCCTTTGTGTCGAAGTTGGAGGCCGGATCCATCCGAGAATCCTTCCCCACCTCGTTGTGCAGCTTGTGCTAATTAGGGTTAATTACACCCCAGGGGTGTCTGCGGCCTCCTCACAGCACCATTTCCCTCAGATCCCGCTGGTATCCTTGGGAATGTGGCAGTGGGGAATGCTGACCGTTGTTATCCCAGCTTTTAGGAGCAATTCTGGGATTCTCACCCCAGAATGGCTGGGCAGGTTCTGGGGTTTTTTCCCACACCAGCAGCATCGAGCGTTTCTCCGGATCGTGAATTCCGGCAGCTGGGGTGAGCCAGGGCCTCGGGGCTGTTCCAGTTGTCCCAACGATCTGCACGGATCCATTGAGCTGGGATCAAAAACCGCCCGTGGGGGGTTGGTTCTCTTGATTTTTGCAGCTGTTGGAGCTTTGTCTCGGTCTTTCCAAGCTGTCAGGAAGCCTTGGATCCGTGCTGGGAAGCCATGGTCCTGTAACTGTGGTTTTTTACCCTCAAAACACAAGGGAAGAAGATCCTGAGAGGCCTTTGGTGCCCAAAATTCCTGTGGAGGGCCCTGGAATTGGTCTAAATCCATGAATTATCCCAACTAGGCTGGAATTTCTCCACGGGGCAGGGTCTGGCCTCACTGATACGTCCGTAGGGGGATTGGAACTGGTAGTGAGGGGCCTGGAGTGCCTCAATCTCCTGATTTAGTGGGAAAACTCTGAGGGGACGATCTGGGATCGTCAGCAGGATTCCCTGTGGTTCTGACATCCCCCAGCCGCTCTTTGGAGCCTTTTCCCGGCCCCGCTCCGACAAATCCCGGCGTCCGAGCCCTTCCCGGAGCTGTCTCTGGCCTGGGGGACAATGGAGCCGTTGTCACTCGGGGGTGGGGACGATCCTGCCGAATCCTGACCTCAATGGGGCATTATGAGCCCTCGGGATGGCCGTGCCGAAGGGAAAGCCGGGCTTCACCCCGGACTGGGGCTTGGAGTTGGCCAGGAATCCTTGTCCTGCCTCGGGAGCATCCCTTGCTTCCAGTGGGATGCCTTGGAGATCCCAAAGTGGTGCTAAACCCCAGGATTTAGGATCAGTGGGATTTGGGGCCGGTGTGGGCGCTGCCAGAGGGAGAACTGGATCCCACTGGAAAGTGAAGGTGGCAGTGACGCATCCCGAGGGATTTGGCACAAGTGTCCCCCAGGTCTGGTGTAGCTACACAGAGTCTGGACGTGTCTGGGGGTAAATCCATTGGGATTTACCTTGGAGAGATAAGTTTGGTGGGAGCCATCGCCAGAGGAGTGGGAATTTGGGCAGGAATGGGAATGAGATCGGGCAGGGATTGGGTAGGGACAGGCAGGGACGAGATGGGGACAGGCAGTGACGAGATGGGGACAGGCGGAGCTGGGGCCATGTTCAGGGGTTTCTCCACAGATTTCCCTGGGATTGGGAAGTTCCCACCACGCTTCTCCACCCTGAGACCTTTGTCCCTTTGCCAGCCCTGGTCACACCTGGATGCAGGTGGGAGGCGGCAGGATCCGGGGAGCTGACGTTCCGTGGCTCCTTCCCACATCACTGCAGGGCTCGGATCCTGCCGACCCCGGACACGGGGGCAGCCAGAGCTGGGTGCCACCTGCCCTGTGTGGGATGCACGTCACTGTCCTTCCTGGAGTGCCGGGAGGAACCTGGGGGCTCCCCCTGTTTCCTGATGGAGCTGGGAATGCCAGGGGGGCTGGGAGCAGGAGATCACCTTGTTTACCCCAGGATCAGGGCTGGGAGAAGGGGGCAGCGGGGCCAGAGGTGTTGGACTGCACTTTGTGGGAGTCCCCCTGGGACCGACATTCCTGTTGGGATCTCCTGGGATCAACACTCCCCATCTCAGGCTCCCCGAGGTTTATTCCACCTTTTCCTACCCTGGGCACTGCCCGGGGCTGTCCAGCGGTTCTTGCCGCCGGACCTGTCCTCCCGGTTGGGCAGGAAGTGCTTTTCCAGGGCTGTCACCCTCATCCCAGGGCTGCTGGGGACAGGGCTCGGAGTTTGCCCTCCGAGCTGCCGGGATCGGGATGACGGAGTCAGGATCTTGCTGTTGTCATTGCCGCGATGTCCAGGCTGGGCAGTTCCTGTCGGAGCCGCTCCCTGGGCGATGCCACCTCTGTGCCCAGCGGAGAACCCGCCCAAGGATTCCGTCAATCCCTGCGGAGCTGCCCCGGCCGCTCCCAGGGGGTTATCGCTCCCGTTTCCCAGCAGGCGCGTCCCCGTCCCATTCCCGCTGCCCTGAGCTTGGGAAAAGGGTGGTGACGGCCTCTGAAATTCCCGTTGGAGCAGCGCCTTTTCCAGGGCGGAATTCCCCCAAAAAAACTCCAGGCATCGATGCCAGGAGGAATTCTGTGGGATCTTTGCCTTGCAAATCCCTGAGTTTCCATGGGGTCTGCACTCCCAGGAGTGCCATGTTCTCTCTCCCAGGAGAGCAGGGGTTGATCCCGTGTGTTCCCAAGCCCTTTCCACTCTTCCCAGTGCCTCCAGTCCCTTCCCAGTGCTGCAGGAATCAATAGGATTAATTAATTTATTGACCCATCTTTTCATCCCTTCCAGGGATTTCCTTCCCCGTGGCTCTGGAATTGTCACTCGCCGGCCTCTCATCCTGCAGCTCATCTTCTCCAAGACGGGTACGGGGTTGGAAAACCGGGAATGAATTATGGGTGGAATCGTGGGGATTTGCACACAGCAGCCCTCCCACGGGACACATTCGAGTCCATCCCGCTGCCCCCATGTTCCCAGATTCCCCTGCTTATCGCAGGAAAGTGCGGGGGAGAGCTCCGGGAATGCCTGGGAATGCTGGGGAGGCCGGAGGAGCACCAAGGAAAACTGAGGAATGCTGAGCTGGGCACGGGGGTGACTCATTTTCCCAGCCAAATTTCCTCGTTTGACATCAGCCATCCTGATATCCAGGGAGAACTCCTCCATCCCCTTCCCCTTGCCAAAACGTCCCTGGATCTGGGTTAGTCCCAAAGCCTCTGGAGAACTCCTGGAGCCGTTGTGATTCCCGGGAGCTGAGGGAGAGTTGGGAAGAGCCGGACTTTGAGTGATGGGATGATTGATAAGGGCTCTGGGGTGGTCGATAAGGGCTGTGGGATGAGGTGTCAGGATGAGGTGTCTGGGATGATCCCAGCCCTGGAAGGGGCGGGAGGGCGAGGCAGGGCTGAGGTTTCCCCTCTTCCCCCACAGAGGAAAGGAGGAAGGAAGTTGCACCATCCGCCGCCCCAGAGCTGTTGAAATCCCTTTTCCTGGGGCGAGTTGGGATCCAGGGAACCTTCCCTGTGTTCTCCAGCCCCTCCTCCACATTCCCCAGACATCCATCCAGATCTCCCATCCCCATCCTGCCCTGGCACTGCCAAACACTCCCTGCTTTCAATGTTCCCCACCCCTTCCAGAATATGCCGAGTTCCTGCACTGCAAATCCAAGAAATTCACGGATTTCGATGAGGTGCGGCAGGAGATCGAGGCGGAGACCGACCGGGTGACGGGCACCAACAAGGGCATCTCCCCCGTGCCCATCAACCTGCGTGTGTACTCCCCACACGGTGAGGGGGAACTCTGGGAGAGAACTCTGGGAAAACTCTGGGAAAACAGGAAAAATTTGGGCGCCCTAAAAGCCAGCACTGGCTGCTCCTTGTGTGCAGCCTCACACAGCTTTGGGGGTTATGGGGCCATCCCGGAGTGAATCCATTGGGAATCTGGCTCCAGAGCGGGGGTGTGGGCACTGATCTGGCAGCAGGGATCCCTCCCCTCATCCCACCCATGTCCCCCCAGTGCTGAACCTGACGCTGATCGACCTCCCGGGGATCACCAAGGTACCAGTGGGGGATCAGCCGCAGGACATCGAGTTCCAGATCCGGGACATGATCCTGCAGTTCATCAGCCGGGAGAGCAGCCTCATCCTGGCCGTCACACCGGCCAACATGGACCTGGCCAACTCGGACGCGCTCAAGATGGCCAAGGAAGTTGATCCGCAGGGTAAAGGGACGGGGGTCGCTCCAGGACATGCTGGGGGCTGTCGTGGCTCAGGGGCCTGCAGGGTTTGGGGCTGGAGGGGCTTCTCTGCATTCCTCATCCTCCTTTTCCTTGTTCTCCTCCTCCTCTTCCTTCCTGTCCCCTCTCTCAGCAGGGCCAGGGGTTCCTCTCCAGTCCCTGGATGCCCACTGTGTCCCACCTTGTTAGGCTGGGGTTAATTGGGATCAACCCTTGGCTCCACAGGCCTGCGGACCATCGGGGTCATCACCAAGCTGGACCTGATGGACGAAGGCACCGACGCCCGGGATGTGCTGGAGAACAAACTGCTGCCCCTGCGGAGAGGTGCGGCCAGGCACGGGTCACTTGGTGTCCCTTGGGTCACCCCCGTGTCCCCCTCGGGTCACTCTGTGTGTCCTCTGCCCCGTGCCTCACCCTGGGTCCCCATGTCCCCCCCTCCACCCCACGATGTCACCTCATGGCCTTTCTGTGCCGTTCCTGCCGCTCGCCCCGGCCACATCCCGACCCCATCCCGTGTCCCTGGCTGTCCCAGGATACATCGGGGTGGTCAACCGGAGCCAGAAGGACATTGATGGCAAGAAGGACATCCGGGCCGCGCTGGCGGCCGAGCGCAAGTTCTTCCTGTCACACCCGGCCTACCGGCACATGGCCGAGCGCATGGGCACCCCGCACCTCCAGAGGGTCCTCAACCAGGTGGGACTGCCCCTTCCTGCACCCTTCCTGCCCACAGAAGTGGAGTTTTCCACCTTTTTCCGGGCTGCTGGCTCAGTTTTCCCCAATCCCTCGGCAGCAACTCACCAACCACATCCGGGAGACGCTGCCCTCGCTGCGGAGCAAGCTCCAGAGCCAGCTGCTCTCCCTGGAGAAGGAGGTGGAGGAGTACAAGAACTTCCGCCCCGACGACCCCGCACGGAAAACCAAAGCCCTGCTGCAGTAGGTTCCTCTCCAGCTGGAAGGGATTTGCCTTTCCCAGCTGGAAATATCTCCAGCACGGAATTCCACCCTTCCTGTTTGTCTCAGGGAATCTCTCTCCTTGGAGAGGGGAGGGCTCGGGGAAGCCTCTGCTGGGAATGCCTGTGGAGCATCCCTGCGCTCCCTGCTTGCCTTGGGAAGTGGCAGTGCTGGCCCTGCCCATCCCTGACCTGCCACACCACAGAAAAAGCAGGATTTTCTGTTCTCCACCCCCATCTGGTGGAATTTGGGGAATATTCTTGTCCAGGAGCTCCCTCATTCCCAGTTTTCCTGCCCAGGATGGTGCAGCAATTCGGGGTGGACTTTGAGAAGCGGATCGAGGGTTCCGGAGACCAGGTGGATACCCTGGAGCTCTCTGGGGGTGCCAGGATCAACCGGATTTTCCACGAGAGGTTCCCTTTTGAGCTTGTGAAGGTGAGGCCGGTGTGGGGCAATCCCATTCCCGTGGGTCTGGGTGGGATGGGCCAAGCTCCCACGGAGCCCCAGAGGCCTCCCTCTCTCTGGAGGCTTTTCCAGCCCAAACCGTTCCATGATGCCATGAAAACCTCGAGATTGGAGCCTGGTGATGCTCCAGGGATGGTCCATCCTGGGATGAGTCATTCTGGAAATGTCCCTCTATGGGACAGTCCTGATTCCCGCTCCCTTTCCCGGCAGATGGAATTCGATGAGAAGGATTTGAGGCGGGAGATCAGCTACGCCATCAAGAACATCCATGGGGTGAGGCAAGTATCGGGCATGGAGCCTTCCCTGGAGACAATTCCCACATCCAGGGGCTGCTCAGAGCATCCCAGGCGAGGGTTTGCTCTCCTGGAAGAGGGATTTGCTCTCCTGGGGCTGAAGTAGTTTTCCAAGAGCAGGGAATCCCTGCCTCCCATCCCAGTCCTGCTCTGATCCCGCTTTTCCTGCTCCGTGGGCTCCAGGACGGGGCTGTTCACGCCGGACCTGGCCTTCGAGGCCATTGTGAAGAAGCAGGTGGTGAAGCTGAAGGAACCGTGCCTGAAATGCGTGGATTTGGTGATCCAGGAGCTCATCAACACCGTGCGCCAGTGCACCAGTAAGGTACTGGTCAGCCCAGTGACACCAGTAAGGGATCTCTGGCCGGAGCCATTCCAGCCCCTTCCCTACTCCCTCTACCCAAAAATCCCCTACTGGTAGAATTTGGGATCCAACATTCCTGGGCTTTTCCTTGTGTTCCCTGAGGGATGGGAATTTTAGGAATGCCCCACAGCCCGCCTGGCTCCTCTAGGAACAGTGGGAACAGGAATTGCTTCCGCAGCTCCTGGGCCAGGAATCTGTGGGGTTTAGTGGGGAATGGAGGGTGGAGCCACCGCAGCTGCCTCGGTCCATCCGCAGCGGTTCTTCCCGGGCCTTTTCCCTCTTTTTCAGCTCGGTTCCTACCCCAGGTTGCGGGAGGAGACGGAGCGGATCGTCACCACCCACATCCGCGAGCGGGAGGGCAAGACCAAGGACCAGGTGAGCTCCCACGCCATTCCCGACGCTGCTCCCACGGGAATTCCTGCCTTCCCTAACCCCTGACTCCCGCAGATCCTGCTGCTCATCGATATCGAGCTCTCCTACATCAACACCAACCACGAGGATTTCATCGGATTCGCCAAGTGAGTCCTGTTCCAAGGGGAGAATTCCCACATTCCCGGCCTGCGGGAGTTGTTTTCCTTGCGGGAAACCAGAGTCTCCCACTCCCAATCCACACCAGCGCCTTTGGCACCTGCTTCCCTCAGGTTTGGGATATGGCAGAGGGGCTGGGAAAAGCTCCAGCTGCAGGAATTTGGATGAATCCCAATGATTTGGGCTGTGGGAACGACCCTGGAGCTGTCATGGAGCAGGAATCGCTCCCTGTGCCCTGTCTCACATTCCTGTGACTTTGCCCGGTGTTTTCCAGCCCCAAACCTCCGGGAAGCTCCCAGACTCCCACACCCCCCGCCCGCTCCTTAAATTCCCACACTCCTCCTCCTATTTTTTTCTCTCTTCCCCCTTTTTTCTCTGTCTCTCCTTTCTGCCTCCGGTCACATTCCTTGCTCTCCTCCTGCTCTCTGCTGTTTTTCCTTGGATCCATCACCTCTCTCTGTCTCTCCGGACTCTTCCGAACCTCTCCCGCCCCAGCTGTTTCACTGAGCAGCACGTGGCGACCGGGTGGGTACCGGCGGCAGCTCCTCCTTCCCACAGGATCCCGGGAGCTTCCCCTGGGATCTGGGAGAGCCAGGAGCTTCCCCTCTGCACCCGGGAGCTGGGGAGGTTCCCGCTGGGGGCTGGGAGCTTGTCCTTGGATTTGGGATCCAGGAGGTTCTCCTCCCACTTCGGCTTCGGAATTGGGAACCAGGCAGCTTTTATTTTGGAGTTGGGAGCTGGGGAGCTTCTCTTCCCAGTTCAGCCTTGGTTTTGGGATCCTGGAGCTCCTCCTCCCAATTCAGCTTTGGAATTGGGAGCCAGGGAGCTTTGTCTTTGGATTTGGGAGACAGAGAACTATGGATTTTGGAGCTGGGTTGTTTCCCCTCCCAGTACAACTGGGAGCCTGGAGCTTCTTATCCCAGTTCAGGTCATCCATGCCCAGGGGTCTGGACGAAGCTGTTGGGATCAGGGCAGGCAGGGAGCCCCAAATCCCTGGATCGTGGCAGGTTGGGGAAGCCATCCCGTGGCTCCCCTTTCCCGGGGGTGGGTGTGTGCTGCTCCGGGGTGTCCCAATGGAATTTTAATGGATTTCCTGGATTTTGTTCCCGCTCCTGACTAATGGTTCCGCCCCCTCGGTGCTCAGGAGAGACAGGTAGCTTTCCCTCTGGTGCAGGTAATGCTTGATCCCGATCTGGGGGGAATTAGGTGTTTCTGGAAGCTCCTGGTTCTCGGTGGTCGGGCCGGGAATTCCCTTGGGAATCTGCAGCCACTGCTCGGCTCACTCGGTGTTCCCCCTCCTTCTGGAATTCTGTCCTGGGAATGCCCATCCCCGAGGAAGGAGATCCCGGTGTCCCCGTCCCCCCTGTCTGCACTGGCTCCTGGGCAAACCTTGGGAAGGGGCTCTGGAATTTCCTCCCTTTGGATCAGCTCGTCCCCACGGCATTCCAGGCGGGAAGCGTCCATCTCTCACCTTCCTCTTCCCGACCTAAAAATGCCGTTTTTTTCCCCGTTTCCCAGCGCGCAGCAGCGGAACACACAGACCAACAAGAAGAGAGCGATCCCGAACCAGGTACGGCCGGAGGCTCCCGGAATTCCCGCTCCCCGCGGCAGGCAGGGCCGGCGCTCCGGGATGTCCGGTACCGAGCTCGGACAGCAGGATCCAAGCCCACCCCTAAACATTTGTAGTTAAGGCCAGTCTTGGACATGGAAAAGCTGGAACTCCGGGGCAGAGCGGGAGCAGAATTCCTGTCTGAAACCAGCGGGATTTGGGACAAACCGGGCGGGAGATGCAGCCCTAGGAGTGGGGGGTGAGGGATTGGGAACTGAGAGAGCACCGGGATGTCCCGGTAGCCGTGTCCCCCCCAGTCCTGCTCCCAAGGGGATTTTGGGATGAGCAGGAGCGGCCGTGCCCCTTCCCTGGCCTCGGGCCCTCGCTCCCTCCGGAAGCCGCTCCGAGGGATTAACGCTGGGAATGACCATTAATAGCATGTAACGGGTTTTCTTCTGCTGTTTTTCCGCTTTTTCCTCCCTTTTTTGTGCTTCCCGCTCTCTCCCTCTCCTGCTGCTTCCTCCCCCTTCCCTGTCCTGTCTCCTTTTCCTGCTTTTTTTTTTGTCTTTTTCCCCCTTAATTTTGCGCGCCCAAAGGGGGAGATCCTGGTAAGTACCACGGAGCGGGATAGTGCCGGGACAGCACCCGGCGAGGGCAGCCCTGCCAGGAACAGCATTCCCAATCCCAGAAATGCCACCCTCCCGCTTCCTGGGATGGAGGACACTGCTGGGAGAAGGGGGACAGGATTCCCAGAGGGAGCAGCGAGGATCTGCCAGGAGAAATCGGATTTGTTCCCTCTCGGCTCTTCCCACAGCCAGGAAAAAAATGGGATTTGGGGTGATCCCAGCCCGTTCCTGGTTTTTCCAACCTTTGGGAAGCAGGAATCCAAAATCTTTTTGGTTTAGCCCAGAACGGCTGTGGAGGAATGAGATTCCCTTGATTCCTTCGGGAATATGTGGAGGGCTGGAAGTTCATTCTCCCAGATTCCCTCTTTTTTTAGGATTTGAGGTTGAGCCGACACCAAAATTCCAACCTGGCTGGTCCAAGCCCTGGCATTCCACCCATGGAACTCTTCCTGGGATAGGGAGGGCAGTGATTCTCTGCCCGGGATCCAGGTGGATCCCGATCCCACTGCTCCATGCTCGGAACGTGGAAATGGCTGAGAGGGAATTGTTTCCAGACCCCAGTTTGGGATTTACAGCCTCTCGGTGGCCTCAGCCCCACTGCCCAGTTTTCCCCGAGAAAGAAAAGCAGGATAATCCCATGGATCCTGCCTCTGGATAAAGCTGGAATGTCGGAGCCAGTGGCAGGTGAAGCTCCCTGGCCTCGGCCACCACATTCCCATGGGAAAGGGGCTGTGGATTGGCACTGAAATGCCTTTATTCCTCAAAAAATACGGATTTTATGAGGCTGCTGGATCTGCCCTGGGATCCATTCCTGCTCTGTGAATCCCTGTCGCAGCTCTGGCCTTTTTCTGACTCCTCAGGGTCTTTTCCTGACCCTTCCATTCCCTGTCAGCACCATCCAGACGTTCCTGGAAAACCCTGGGATCCCCCAGAGTTCCGGGCAGGGCTGTTCCCTCGCTGGCTGTGGGACGGGATCGTGACAGGAAGGGGGGAGAGCTGGGAATTCGGGATGGAAGCCCCAAAACCATCCCAGTTTTCACTAGAATCCATTGGTTTTAAAGGAACTTCCTCCCTCCTTCCCATCCCCTTTTCCTTCTGATCCCTTTTCCCAGTAATCCCCCTGGTCCCCCTCGCTTCGCTCCCATCCCTTTCCTGATCCCTGATCCTCCCCACTCCCCCCTCTCCCCTTTCCCACCTCCATTCCTTTAAAACCCACTTGGATCCAATCCCAAAGTGCTTCCCAAATGGGAATTGGGTTCTTGGAGGTGAAATCCCTCCTCTGCCCCCCGCAATTCCCGGGCTCTCCTTCCTTCCTGGCACCCGGGGCGCTCCGTCCGCGCTCCGCCACAGCTCCAGCTTTGCTCCTTCCTCACCCTGGGAATGTGTCGTGGCTCTGGTGCTGGAAAACTGGAGGGACCTGGGATCCCCTCAGCTCTGGAGGGATCCCGGTGTTCCTGTTTGGAGCCACGACAAGCTCCGTGTCCAACCCATCTCTGCCCCTTCCCGAGGATTGTTCCCGCTCCGGCCACGCTTCCCACTGACCCTGTCAGCCCCTGGCACTAACCTGTGGTGGGATAACCCTGGGATGGGGCAGCTGGGATACAGGGAAGTGCTGGAAATGCTGGGATGGGGATGTGCTGGGGTAAGGAAATGCTGGGATACAGGGAAACAGCTGGGATAGGGAAGCGCTGGGATTTGGAATCTGCAGTGGATCCCCACCAGCTCCCTCCTGCCCAGAGTCCTGGAGAATAATTCCCAGTGGGATGTTCCTCAGCACTGGGCAGGCATTCCCCAGGGCTCGGGGGTCCATCCGTGGGGCTGCAGGATCCATTCAAAGGGTGCTGGAGCTTTTCCTCCTCGCCAGCAATGGGAATTTGGGTTTGGATCCATCAGAGCCACGGGATCGTCCCGCTGGCCCGGGCAGCTTTTCCCACCCAGCTTTGGGAGCTGGGAATGCTCCAGTCCCCCCCACCTGCTCCCAGCTTCCCCGGGGGCTCGGGATGGGCCGGGCTTTGGGGTCGCTCCGGGGGCAGCCCCTGGAATCCCTCAGTGACCTCTCCTTCCTTCCCACCGGCTCCGGCGCGCTCCAGGTGATCCGCAGGGGCTGGCTCACCATCAACAACATCAGCATCATGAAGGGCGGCTCCAAGGAGTACTGGTTCGTGCTCACGGCCGAGTCGCTGTCCTGGTACAAGGACGAGGAGGTACGGACGGAAAAACGGGATGTGGGGAGGGAATCCGCCGTTCCCAAGGCTCCGGGGGCAGATCCTTGGGATGGGGGCGTGATTAGCGCTCGGGATTAATTATCACTGGAGTGGATCCTGAATCCCTGTCCCCAAACCACAGCATCCTCTGAAGTCACATTCCAGCCAGGAATGCTCCCCGATTGCTTCACTTCCCAGGATTTTGGGGTGCTGGAGCCAGCAGCTTCCCCCCTTTTCCCTGCTGGCAGTCAGGGAAGGGGTGGCTGCTGCTCTTTTTTATTCCTTGCTGGTCCAGCTGGGAATGGCTCCATCCCACTCTGGCTGTTCCAGGGTGCCCCACATCCCCCCTGGTTCCCAGAGTGGTTCCTCAAGGCTTCCCCTGGGGAGGGGCCTGGGCAGCTCTGGCTCCTCCATGGAAGTTTCGGGTTTTCCAGCATTTCCGTCCCTACAATCCCACTGATCCCTCTCCTCCCCTGACGTCACCCAAGGCTGTGGGGGGGCCCTTCCCAGGATTTCAGGGGGAAAGGGCTCAGGAGGGGCCGGAGCCCAGCACAGGGTCAGGAAAAGGAGACACGGACACAGCATTTATTCCCCGGGAACGTCCAGGCGCGGTGCGTGGGGTCCTGGACCGGTTTTCTTTTGTTCCTCCAGGCAAAGCCAAAGCCCTTGAGCACTCCCCAAGCCCCCCTAAGCCCCCCCCAAATCTCAGATTCCCCCACACATTCCCACCCGGAGCCATCCCGGTTTCCTGCGGGGCCTCTCCAGGGGGCCCCCTTGGAATGGGAAGCGGCTGTGGGATGAATGAGGCTCTGTCCTCATCCCCCGCTCCCAGACCCCCCCAGTCCCTAAAGAACTGGGGTGGCACCGGCACCACGGGCACACCGAGGGAGGGAGGGAGGGGGGCACAGCCCCTCCTACCCCTCCCCTGGAAAAAGCCACGTGAAGCCCTTGGGATCAGCCGGGAAAGGGGCGATTCCTGCTCACCTGCGGGTCCGGCCGCGGTGCCGCCCGCGCCGGCGTAACCAATGTGCAGACTACTGTACATCCCTTCCCAGCTGAACAGGTAGTCTGAACACTGGGAACGCCAGCACGGAATTCCCACATCCCTCGGGATCGTCCCGCGGCGTCCTCCGGCCCGTCCCCCTCCCCGGACGTTTCCTTGGGGTGCTCTGGGGGCGTTTTTCGGGGGGATCTCAGTCCCAGGGCAGCGGCTTTGTCTCCTCCTGACGTGGCAGAGCCGCCGGCACCGAATCCTGCCTGGAAAAGCGCTGTGGGTTTTTCAGGAAATCGGGGGGGGGTTGGGGGGGCTGGCTCTGGGTTCGTGGCCTCTCCACAAAGGCCAACGTCACTTTTTGGGACCATCTGGAGACAAAGTGGAGCTGGAGCTGCTCTAAACAATTCCAGATGTTCCCGTTCCGGTGGCCCCTCGCTGGAAGCGGCTCCGAGGCTCCAGCCACATTCCTGGGGATCCATGCTGGGAGCAGGGTGGGCTCCGGGGGGGATCCAGCTCCATCCTGGAGCTGCCCATGGAGGAGCCGGAGGGCCCCATTCCAAATCCTCCTTGGGAGCGGCACTGCCAGGGATCTGTGTGGATTCAGGAGCAATGCCCCCATCCCAGGCTACTGGTGAACCTCTTCCAGTGGGAGTTTGGGATCTGCATTCCCCCTCCTTGGCCTTAAGGAAGCTCATCCCTCCTTCCCTCTGGTCCCCTTTTCCAGGAGAAGGAGAAGAAGTACATGCTGCCTTTGGATAATCTGAAAATCAGGGATGTGGAGAAGGGATTCATGTCCAACAAACACGTCTTCGCCATCTTCAACACGGAGCAGAGGTAGGGAATCCTCCCAAAATCCTGGGATTGCTCTGGAGCCGCTCCCTGGTGACAAGATCCTGGTTTCCATGGATTTTCCCTTCCCTTGGACATCACTCCTCCAGACCCCGGCGCTGCTCCCAGCTCCTCCTGGAGACTGGGATTCCACAGAGGGGGAATTCTCCAGGGAAAGCAGCAGCTTACCCGATACTTACACTCGGATTCTGTTGGGATTTGGGGCCCTGTGTGTGATCCCCACCGCCGGCTCCACTCCTTCCCCTGCAGGAACGTGTACAAGGACCTGCGTCAGATCGAGCTGGCCTGCGACTCCCAGGAAGACGTGGACAGCTGGAAAGCCTCCTTCCTCCGGGCAGGAGTTTATCCCGAGAAAGACCAAGTAAATTCCCACTGGATTTCCCATCCCTCCAGAGCTGGGCCTGGGATGCTCCTGGGGGGTGTCCAAGTTTTGGGATCCCCTGGGAAATGCCAGGGAGAGGATGGAATTCCCAAGGGTGCCACTGGATGGATCCAAGTCATTCCCGAGGCCAGGAATGGGGCATTCTTCCCGAGTGTCTCTGATCCTGGTGGTAACTCATTCCCTGCTTTTCCAGACGGAGAGCGAGGACGGGGCTCAGGAAAACACCTTCTCCATGGATCCGCAGCTGGAGCGGCAGGTGGAGACCATCCGGAACCTCGTGGACTCCTACGTTGGGATCATCAACAAATCCATCCGGGACCTTATGCCAAAGACCATCATGCACCTCATGATCAACAATGTGAGCCAGGAAAGGGGCTGGGAGCAGGGAAAAGGGGCTAGAGGATGGGGAAAGGATCTGGAGAATGTGGGAGCAGCTGAGGGAGCTACAGGGGCTCAGCCTGGAAGAAGGAGGCTCCAGGGGGACCTTCCTGGCTCCCAGCAATTCCCTGGAAGGAGATGGAGCCAGGCAGGGGTTGATCCCTTCTCCCAAAGGATGGGATGAGAGGAAGCGGCCTCGAGCAGTGCCAGGGTGGGCTTCAGGTTGGATTTGGGGAAGACTCCTTTCACAGGAAGTTTTCCATCCCTTGGCCTTGCCTTGGACCTGTGGATGTGGGGTGTGGGGACAGGGATCAGGGCAGTGCCAGGCTCAGACTCCGTGCACTCCACGGTATTCCCAACCCAAAAAATCCCGTTGGCTTCAACTTCCCCACGGATCCACTCCAGTTCCCGGCCTCACCCCCAAACCAAAGCGCTTCCCAGCCCTTCCCTTCTCTTCCCAGACCAAGGATTTCATCCACTCGGAGCTCCTGGCGTACCTGTACTCCTCGTCTGACCAGAGCAGCCTGATGGAGGAGTCTGCGGAGCAGGCGCAGCGCCGGGACGAGATGCTGCGCATGTACCACGCGCTCAAGGAGGCGCTGGGCATCATCGGCGACATCAGCACCAGCACCGTGTCCACGCCCGTGCCCCCGCCCGTGGACGACACCTGGCTGCAGCCCAGCGCCGGACACAGGTGGGAACGCCGGGATTTGGGGGGTTTCTTGCAGGATTCAAGGGGTTTGGGATGTTCCTAGGGTGTTTCCAGAGGGGTTTGCGGTGTTTCCAAGGAGTCCTCAGGGGATTCAGGGCCCTCCTGCGAGGGGGAGGGTGTTTCCAGAGGATTTTGGGTGTTTGCAGGGGTTTGAGGGTGTTTGCAGCTGGGATTGGGGTATTCCCAGGGGTCTGGGATGTTTCCAGAGGTGATATTTGAGGTGTTCCCATGGGTATCGAGGTATCCCGGGGTTTTCCCGTCGGGATTCGGTGATCCCGGGCCGTGTCCCTTCCCTCCCGGATGACCAATCCCGTTCCATGTCCAGCCCCCCGCCGCAGCGCCGGCCGCCCTCGGCTCTGCTCCCTCCGGGCCGCCCCCCGTCGCTCCGGGCCCCGGCTCCGGGGCCGCCGCTGCTGCCGCTGCCCGCGGGGGGCCCGCCCGCCTTCACCGCGCCCCCGATCCCGTCCCGCCTCGGCCCCTTCGCCGCCGCCAGCGACCCCTTCACGGCGCCGCCGCAGATCCCCGCCCGGCCCGCGCGGATCCCGCCCGGGATCCCGCCGGGAGTGCCCAGGTGAGCGCGGCGGGTGGGACTGAGGGGTGGGCGCTGCTCCGGGGGGTCCCACCGAGGATCCCACCGGCACCTGCCGGGCTCTCAGCACCCCCCGCTGCCCCACAGGAGACCCCCGGCGGCCCCGAGCCGCCCGACCATCATCCGCCCGGCCGAGCCCTCCCTGCTGGATTAACCCCGGAGCTGCCGGGGATCCGCGGGATCCGCCCCCCCGCCACCGCCGCCGCCTTCGGAACGGGGGAGAACGGGGAAAAAACAGCCCCGACCCCCTCGCAGCCCTTCCGGAACCAGCCCGGCCGATCCCGGGGCCGGTCCCGGGGCTGATCCCGGATTCCGGGGCCGATCCCGGCCGGTGGCAGCTCCATGGCTGGTCCCAGCAGCTGATCCTGGCAGCTCCGAGGCTGCTCCCGGAGCGCCCCCAGCCCGTCCGGGGCACAGGCCGGGACAGGGACGGATTTTCGGGGTGGGGCGGGAATATTGCACTTTGTCAGAATTCCCGGCGTTCCCGCCGGGATCGCCCGAGGGGGTGACGGTCCGATCCCCACTCTGCCGCCTTCCTCCTCCTCCTCTTCCTCCTCTCCCCCCTCCCACAAGTTTTGTATTAATATATTCCCCAGAAAACGGCGGGATATGGGGATTCTCCCCCAGACCCGCCCACGGCTCCTCCCCCACCGCGTCCCAGGTTTGGGGTTTTTTTTTTAGAGCTTCGGGATTTTTAGAGCTGGGGAAAATACTGGAATTCCCAGAGGGATTCACTAATGAACCCAATTCCCGGTCGGTCCGCGAACCTCAGGAATTTCCTCTCGGGAATAACCCCGAGGAGGAGGAGGAGGAGGAGGGAGCTGCGACCCCCCAGGCTCCGTTATCCCGGGAAGCCGCAGCATCCCGGGGCAGGGGGAGGAGGGATCCGTATCCATGGGGAATTCCCGGAGCGCGGAGGGGGAGTTTGCTCTGGAAGCCTTTCCCCCTTCTCTCCCGCCGTGTTCCCGATCCCGCTCCACCGGCTCCGGCCGGGAGCCGAGGTTGTAAATATTTTTACAGACTTGTATTAATTGTATAAAAAAAAAAAGGTAAAAAAACCCACAAACAAACAAAAAAAAACCCAAAAAAAACAAAACCAGGAAAAAAATAGAAAAAAGCAAAACAAACAAAAAAAAAATCAACAAAAAACCCAGAACTTCCCGGCCCAGCAATAATGTGGATTTTTCCAACCCCCCCCGGCCCCGGTGCCTTAACGACCCCCCGGCTCGGGGGGGCCAATTAATCCATTAACGAGCCGGGGGCGGTTTTGGGGGGGCGGCTCCGGCCCCCCCCGGGGGTCCCCCCGAAGTGCCTCCGCTCCGCGTCCCATTAATGAACTAAAAACCGGCAAAAAAATCCAAATAAAGGGAAAAAAAATCAAAACCAAGTGAGATCTGTGGGATTTTGGGGGAGGTTTAGCCTCGTTCTTCACCCTTTGCGGGATTTAGGGGGGTCCCGGGGCGCGGGGAGCTCCTGGCGCAGCTCCCCCCATTCCCACCGAGATCCGCCCCGCTCCCGCTCCCCAGAATTTCAGGGATAACGCTTAAAACATCCCGAAAATGAATTTATTTGCGCCGATCCGCCCGGGAACGGGGGGGGGCTGTGGGCTCTGCCCCGCCCATCCCGGCGGGATTCCCCCCTCAGGCCTGGAGCACCGGGATGTGAATCCCGGGGGGGTTCACCCCAACTCCCCGTCTCCCCTTCCGGCCCCGCTCCGGGATCCACGTGAAAAATCCGGGATTTTGGGACAGTTTGGGATCAAAATTCCTCTGCGATAAACGGCGGCCACGGGCGCCGCCATGGCCGCGCGACGCCGCTCAGGGAGGCCCCGCCCAGGGGCTGCTGGCGGCATCGCCTGAGGCGGGAGATGACCCAGTGACCCCGCCTGATCGAGATCCCGGCGGCTGATCCCGGTAACTGATCCCGCTGACCGCTCCCGGTTACTGATCCCGGTAACTGATCCCGGTAACTGATGCCGGTGGCTTTTCCCAGTCGCGGATCCCGGAGTTTTTCAGGCGCCATCGGGGCCGTCCCCGGCGCGGGGTCCTTCCCTCTCCCGGCCTCCCCCCGAGCCCTCTGCGCTCATTGGCTGCTCCCTCCCCGGTGTCCTGACTTCTGATTGGCCAGCGCGGAATTGGCCTCGCCCCCTCCGTAGCCCCGCCGGTGGCGGGCGCCGCCTGGCGGAGCAGGAGTCCCACAATGCACCGCGCGAGGCCCGCGGCAGCCGAGGGAGATTTGGGGGCAAATTTGGGGATTTTGGGGCAGTTTTGCAGGTCCAAGGGGAAAAATGGGAACAGATTCGAAGGTCTAGGGGCAGACTTGGGGAAGTTTAGGGCTGATCTGGGGGTGTGGGGCAGATTTGAGAGATTTTAGGGCAGTTTTGGGGGGTCTTCAGGTGGATTTTGGGGCCCAGGAGCAGATTTTGGGGTCTCTGGGACAGATTTTGGGGTCCAGGGTCCCTCCTTCCATCCCTTTGATGTCAAGATCAGGACAATTTGAGGCTTCAGCCCCAGAAATTTGTTCCCAGCCTGGAGGAGCCGCATTTCTCCTCCCGAGCTCAGAGTTTTGGGTGAAAAAAAAAAAAAAAAATTTTTTTTGCGCAATGGGTGAAAAATTTCATTTCCTGGGGCCGAGCAGCCGCTTCCTTCCTGCGCCCTCAATCCCCAGCCCGGCACCACCCGGCTCTTCCCGGCTCATTCCAGCACATTCCGGCTCTTCCCGGCTCTTCCCGGCTCTTCCCTCGTTCCCGGGGAGCTCCTGGAGGAGGAGGAGGAGGATGAGGAGGATGAGGTTGGGCTTTGTGCTCCTCGTGGCCGCCGCGTTTCCCTCGTGCCTGGGTCAGACAGGCCCCGGTTCCCGCCAGGACTCCCGGATTTCCGTGGCCACGCCGAGGCTGCTCCCGCCGCCGTTGGTGCTCCGGATGCCCCCGGACCTGGGTCCCCCCCGGATCCGCTGCCTGGCCCCGCGGAGCTTCTCCGGCAGCACCTTTGAGCTTCTCCAGGGCACCCCGGGGGTCCCGGTGCGGAGCGTCCCGGCCGCTCCCGACCGCCACTGGGCCGAGTTCTCCCTGCCCGGAGCCGCCCGGTGCTTCTGGTGCCGCTACCGGAGCCACAACGGCAGCGTCTGGCTGGAGTCGGAGCTGAGCCCCGGGATTGGGAGCTCCGGTGGGCGGAGGGGGCTCATCCCGGGGGGACTCCCCGCACCCGGGGGGTGTCGCAGAGCCAAATCCGGTGTTTTTCTCCCCAGATTTGGGTGATGCCGAGTGTCACCCCAGCGATGCCGTGGCCACGGGACCCCCACCCACTGCTGGGGCCTCACGGGAAGGTACCGGCACCATCCCGGGGTCGATCCCTGCCATGGATCCCGGTGCAGATCCCGGTGCAGATCCCGGTGATTCCTCCCCTGCCCTCTCTCCCTTCCAGATCCTTCCTGGCTCCTCCCGGTCTCGGTCGGTGCCGCCGTCCTGGCCCTGCTGCTGCTGCTGGGGGCCGGGGCCTGGCGAGGTGGGAACGGGGCTCAGAACTGGGAATTCTGGGCGTGGAATTCCAGGGACCCCCATCCTGCCCTGCAGGGCTGTCCTGGCCCCCAGTGCCACCGGTTCTGTTCCTCACAGGCCTCCGGCGGCAGCGTGGGCAGAGCCACACGGTCCCAGCCCCGGTAAGGCCGGACCCCCGTGCCGGTGCTGTGACCCCCAAATCCACTCCCAGACCCCTCAATCCCACCCGTGTCCCCCCAAAATCCACACCCACGTCCCTCCTGTCTCAGCAGAGCCTCCCCATGGCCCCTGCGCCGACATCGCCGTCCCAGTGAGGGGGTCCTGAGGATCCCGGTGGTCCCTCCGCTCCTTCCCGGTGAGGACAGAGCTGGGAGGGTGTCCCGGTGTCCCCACGGGTCGGGGCTGCGCCGCTCCGGCTTCAGCACCGCCGGGGCCTCGGCGTGGCCCCGGTGCTGCCGGGTCCCCACCGGACTCTCCGGTGCCAATAAACGTGTTTGTCTCCAGCGCCGCCACCCCATTCCCGGTGTCCCGTGTCCCGGTGCCCCGCTCCCATTCCCGGTGTCCCGTTCCCATTCCCAGTGCCCATTCCCGTTGCCCCGTTCTCATTCCCGGTGCCCCGTTCCCATTCCCGGTGCCCATTCCCGGTGCCCGTTCCCATTCCCGGTGCCCCGTTCCCATTCC